>QAPG01000275.1:0-29812 GCA_004366825.1 Colletotrichum spinosum | reverse complement strand
TTAAAACTTTTATAATTATATTATTATAATATTTTAAAATATCTAGTAATTCATATTACAATAGGGTATTAATATTAGAATATTATTTAATTAATATTTAGTTTCTAATATTACTAGCTTGATATAATATCTTATAAGATAACTAGATAATTTTCTTTCAAATATCTATAAGCTATTTATTAATTATAGTATTTAGAATACGTTTATTAAAGTTTAATTTAATATATTAATAGTTTTAGTTATAATAGTTATAGCTAGATATCTTTATATTTATCTTATAGTTATTTTTCTATAAGTAGCTATATGGATTTTAAGGAGATTTTAATTTTATTATAAAGGTTATAGAAGAATAATAGATTATAGAACGCCTAACTTTTATAAGTATTCTATTTTATTCTATCTTAAGAGGTTTATAAAGGTTCTTAACCCTATAACCTTAGTAGTTATTTTTAGCTATATATATTAAGCTTTAGTTTTAATAAGGTTCTTTCTATATAAATTATTACTATAAGGTCTTTTATTACTATAGAGTTAAATATTAGAACTAGGGGTATAATTATTTATAATAATAGGTAATTTTATTACTGTTGTAACTAGTTGTAAGCTGGTATTAGTATGAATGCTATTATTAGGTAAAGTTTATAGTTAAATCTATATATAGAATGAAGAGTTTAGATATTATTTTAAGTATAGAGTAAAAGTAACTAAATATCCATAATCTTAATATCCTTATTATACCTTAAGTTTTACTTATTCTTAAGATAGGATTTTATATTATTAGTATGAAAGTTCTTAATTATTAATATACGCTAATTTATAATTTCTGTATAAGTTTAATAAGGTTTAGCTTTTTCTTAGTAGTAAGTGATTTTAGTATTCTAGTTAATTATAATTAATATATAAGTAATACTTATTTAGATATAGATATCTTTAGTATAATAAGATAGTATTTAAAGCGTCTTTAATTCTATTATTACAATATTCTAAAATATCTAATAAGTATTATAGTAATATATTATTTATTAAAATGTTATTTGATAAATATCTCATCTGTAATACTATTAGCTTAGTATAGTATTTTATAAGTTAACTAGATAATATGCTTTTTAGTATTTATACGTTACTTATTAATTATAATACTTTAGATAATTTAATTAAAGCTTATTCTAATAAAGTAATACTTTTAATTATAATAATTATCACTAGATACTTCTATACTTATTCTATAGTATTCGTTCTATAAGTATTTATATAGATTTCGAGGAAACTTTAGTTCTATTATAAAAGATATAGACAAATGATATATTATAGAATACTTAACTCTTAGTACTTTCGTTTATTCGATTTAAAAAGATATTTATTAAAGTTCTCAGCCTTATGATTCTAACAGTTACTTTTAATTATATATATTAAGTTCTAACTTAGATAAAGTTTCCTCTAATTATTACTATGAAGTTTTTTACTACTCTCAAGTTAAATATTAGAACTAGAAGCATAATTATTTATAATAATAAGTAATTCTATTACTATCTTAATTACCTATAAGCTAGTATTAGTATGAATACTATTATTAAGTAAAGACTATAGTTAAATCTATATATAAAGTAAAAAGCTTAGATATTAACCTAGGTATAGGGGAAAAGTAGCTTAATAGTTAAAATATTACTTTGAATTAGTCGCTAATATATAAGTGATTTATTTTACTAGTTGAGTCTCTTATTATAACTATGGACTTTGAGACTATAAGTAATTAATATTAAGTACATAATTTGATTTAAACTACTTTAAAAGTAGTAATCTCTAAGTACTTTCAATTAGAATTCTTTGAATTAGGTTTCTAAGACTTCTTTAGTTTTAGAATCCTTAGTACTTTCTTCAGTAAATATTGAGGTTTCTCTTTTTATAATATTTAATTCAATTAGTAATATAGAAGTATTATAATTAATTACGAGTTTAAAATAAATAATATTCATTAGTGGAACTATGTTTCACTAGATTATTAAAAATATAATATTTTATAATCATACTAAAGCTATAGTTTTATATATGAGTCTATTAAGCTCGATTTATTATAATTTATATGAAGTAACCTTTTTCTTTATAATTTAGAAACTACTTTTTATATTGAAAGTTTCTCGATTCATTTATCTATTTTAAACTTACTATTATTATTGTGTAGATATTTCTTCATTCAATAGAAGTCCTCTGAAGATATTATTATAGTAATTAATCAATACTTTATAGATACTCGATTGAAAATTCGCCATAATATTAATATAATAAACTAGTATAAAATACTACAAACAACTAGTCATATTACCATATAATAGAGAGTATAAATAAAGATTAGGAATATAAACTAATTATTAATATAATAAGTTTAGTTTATTTAGTATTATATATAAAGAATAAGCTTTATCTTTATATAATATTATATAGTATAACTTGAATAGTAATATTATATACTTTTATAATTATAAACCTAACATTTACTACTAAGGTTTAAGTTATTATACTTCCATTTCTAGGATTTCGTAGCTTCTTTAAAGAAACGTCAAGAATAATATTTCTCTAAGAAGTCCCCGGGATCTCCTATAGAATACTTTAGAGTTCTTTTATTATAGAAAATACCAAACTATCTATTATAACTGCTCTTAAAGAACTATAATAAGCTATCATGTGATACTTACTACTCATTACTATTATTTATCTCTAGCTATCAACAGGTACTAACTATAAATATCTCTTAGCAAAAGCTAATAGTTAGTAGAAATTATTACAATTAGTTTTATGACTAAACGAAATACTATATTCACCTGGTTATATTTATTTACTATAGAATTCCAACTTATTACTCTTACTTTAAAACAATAAAGGTTAGCTAGATATTAAACTATTGTATCAAGCGGGATAAAAGTCATAGAAAATATAAAGATAATATACAATAACTCCTAATTATATAAATCCGTTTAATTATACTAAAAGCTATATAAATATTACAATTAGTATTTCTCTATAACAATAGACCTCTTATTCAATACTATATTAGATATTTAAAGTTCTTATTATAATATATTTTTCTTTCTCTTATTCCTTTCTTATTACTTTATATATTCCTTTTTACCTTTACCTATTTTCGTTATTACTCTTAATAATTCTTATAATCTATCTTTCTATGTATATTTTTGTTTTACTTGTCTTTATAAATTCCTCTAAGGTTTAATTATGAGATATCCTAGTTATATTATTAGTAGAACTATTCTTCCTATCAGTTTTATGAACTTAACAAATCTTCTTTTACTACTCAAATACTTATATTAATATAATATTAGTAACTATAAGATACCTCTCTTTTGGACTATTCATTATGATAAAGTATCAATAGAAAAAATGAAAATTAATACAAATTACTATTATTATCATTAATATCTTTATATATTTAATCATTTATCTAAGAGAAATATAAGTCATACATCTTATGATAACGTTTATAATTATATAAAAAATCTCAGAAACTAGTATATCTTATATAGCTTTCCTTAATTCAATAGAAAGTTATATACTATTTATAAGCTAGTAGGAATTTCAGTTTTACATATCTTTTCTATTACTAAGATAATGATAAACTTTAATTTAAATATTATATTTTTATTTTTAACAGATAAGGTTTTAATAAATATAGAAAGCCTTATCTTTTTAAAATTAGCAAAGATAAATGTTAAACTTTATTTTAACTTATTTATCTACTATATAAAGTATTTATTAAGTTTTTGAATATTCTCTTCTATTAAGTCTTAATTTTAAAGTATAATGGAAAGATTGAAATATACTTCTAATTAATGTATAGAAGCTCTATATATCTTATATACTTATTATCTTCTATATATTGTTAGAGACTAGCTATAAGAGATAGTTTAGTAATACCTCAATAATATTATAATAAATTTGAAGAATCTATACTTAAAGTAACAATTCTTTATTAGACTATAGGAATAATAGTTATATAGAGCTTCAGTAGTAATATCTTATATAAGCATTAAGGCTTAAGTCTATAATCTACCCCTTACTATGTTTCTACTTTGTTGCTATAATAATAATTAATATTAATAACTTTAATAATATACTAGTAATTTCTAGTCTCTTAAGTCAGTCTAACTAATCAGAAGAATATATTTAAAATCCCTACTCTTAAATACTACTAGTATTAGATACTTTTAGTAATAAGAAATTTCAAATGATATTAGTATTCAATGGTCCTATCAATAAGAAAGTTTATACTATATTTATTTTAAATAATCTTATACTACTTTCTTCCTTCTATTAATTTATAAAAGGCTTCTTTCCCCTCTTTTTATACACTTTTATCTTCTTTTCTTTAGAATTATATAACTTTCCACTTTATACTTATTATAATACTACTATTCTATCATCCCTCTATAGAGTTTTATATATTCAGCCCTACCGCCTAATAGGTAGCTTTATATAATACTTAGTAAATAATCCCAATAAGAGGAAAATGCCTAGTTATATATTATAGTCTATATATATCTCTATAGGTAAATATAGTTAAAAAGACCTAGTAGTATAACTACTAATTCAGACCTCATTCTGATTTAGAAGTATATATAAAAGAGTCAATAGGTAATAGAATAATAACTAGATATATAAACTTACTAATATAAGCCTTATAATAGTTAGTAGTAGCTTTAAAGTATTAAACTTACTATAGTAGTACTTATAATATTAACTCATACTGGCTAAGTACCTATTAAGTAGTAATACTATTAGTATACCTTAATAATACTAATTATAGATATAAAAGAAGGCGATAGATTGCTATAGACTAGCTAACTGTCTTATCATAATACTACTAATAGTAATAATAATAATAATAAGAACTATCACTATATTTAACTCCTATAATTTCAATATAAATATCAACTTTATAAAGGTCATTAATAATTATAAGAACTATAATTACCTTCATGAAAGCCTAAAGGAATTAACTTTATATAAAAGTAACTTTATTATTCTCTCTAACCCTTTTAAGATAACTATAGCTATATTAAATTTTAATACATTATCAGAGGATAAGGTTATTAGTAGAACTAAAAAAATAGAATTCAAGTAATAAAGAAGAATTTAGCGCCTAAGAGTAAAGTGTTTAAAAATAACTCTGAATACTTTAAATATATCTTAGAGGTAGCCCATTAGGTATTATTTGATTCTAAAAAGGTATATATATTAAAGCCCATCATAGAGGTTGTCGTTAGCTAATGGTAGGGAAAGCCTAAGGTTATATATATTTCTTTTTTATTTATATATTTCTTTTTTATATTCTTTCTATTATTATATCTACTATCATTATTACTAATTTTGAAATTCTCAATAATAATCCCTTGTATTATTATAATTCTTTAAAACTTACTATTAATACTTATAGTAGTTATATTATTAAAGTAATTCTGATTATAAAGAAACTTAACCCCCTAATATAATTATCTCTATTCACTTCAGTTGTTATTTTAAATATAAAAATAGTAATCCTTCTTAACTTTATATGTTAAATTATAGTTAGTTTTATTAGAAATATTTAAAGTTAAAAAATAAGTATAAAGAAGACTCCTATTTCTTTCTTATTGATCTTAAGTTACATATTACAAACTATCAAATTAATTATTTCATTATATTCAGTAAAAATATAAATCTTCTTATAGTTTTAATTATTACTAAGAAAGATATTCATAAGAACTATTATATTTCTATCTTCTTTCTAGAACTTTCTACTATAATTCAATATTATAATAACTACTTCTATTATATCTAATAGGTACATCTAGCCTATATTACTATCATCCTTATTACTCTTTTATTTTATATTAAAGATATTCTTATATATACTCCTACGTTTACTTTTAAATAAGTGTTTATTAATCCTAATAGTATTATATGGATAATAATAAGTCCCTTTCCTTTCTCTTTCTTCTTTCTATTATATTAATGTTTCCATAGTAAGATATCATAATTTATTCTAATAATTATATTATATCTTATTAATATTATAATTATATCTTTAATCGTATTAATATTAATTTGCCTATTGATTATTATTCTACAATTACTAGTACTTGTTAGTATTAATAATATTCTATTTCTAAAGAAGTATTATTAATTGTTATTCTTAATAATAAGGAAGAAGAGAAGTAGAATAATAATAAAGGGGAGGAAGACTAATAAGAATATAAGGGGGTTAGGATAATATTAATTCTTTTATTTAATTTATTTGCTTAAGACCTAAAAGGTAAGTCTTATAGTAACTTATATATTTCCCTGAGAGATTATTATAATATCTGAATTATAATCTATATAGCTTTCTACTATTAATATATTAATATTAGTTTATTATTCTCTTTAATATCTCCATATTATAATTCAAATTATGATATAATCTTGTTATTAATAAGGCCTTCTAAACGCCTTTATTTTAAAATATTATAATCCCTCTATTTAATTAATATATTATAGTGATATTTTAACCCTAAGGTATTCTTTACTATTAGTATCCTTTTAACTTTGTTTATATTCTTCTTAGACCTTGCTATTTTCCCTCATAGGCATTAAAATAAAATTAGGATAGATATTTATATATTATTAAAATCGTAAAAAGCTATTTACTACCTCTTCAATAAGGTTAATATAGAATATTAGATAGATATCTATAGAGATATCTAATATAATTTTTAAGGGGTTTAGTATATTAAATATTTCAAATTTGAAACCTATTTAATTAAGTTTCTTATTTAATTAATTTGTCTTAATATAAGACGGTGATAGTTATACTTTAAATTTAATCTAAAACTTCTGAGTTACTTATTATATCCTATTAATATTTACTTCATTATATTACTATATATATATATATATATATATTATTACTTTTTTAATTAAAGTAATATTATATTTAAGAGAAGATAATAATACTAACATCTACGTTAAGCTAGAATGAGTAATTTATCCTACTATTTAAATATATAAAGAAAATATAATATTATATTTACTTAGAGGTCTATTTAGACTAATGTTTAATTATGAAAGAATCTTTTTGATTTAATACTAATTAGCATATAGTGATATAGGTTGATTAGTCTAATTATAAAAGAGCAGTATATATTTATAAGAACATTTCAACTTTAACAATCATTCTTTCTATCTTACTATCTATCTAAAGGTAGAATAATATTAATAATAATAATTGTATTTCTATGAATTAATATAATATTATTGAAACGGTATTAACTAAATTTAAGTTATAATTAGTAAGAATTAATATAGAGAAATTATAGAATTAGTATTGAGTATTTCAGAACCTTTCTATATAAGTCTTAGTAATTATAGATATTATAATTTTTAATTAAATATATTTAAATAGCTCATTTAGTATTACTATTAAAAGCCCTAAGTCCCCCTTTCTAATAGATAGTAGCTTTATTATATAATTAATAGACATCTATAATTGAAGCTTATTAGCAATAAGTGGGAATTATAATAAGTTTTAATAATACCTATAGCCTTTATATAAACACTAATAGATATTATATATTTAGATGAAATATTTAAAGTTTCTAGATATTCCATTTTAATATTAGTTTTATAAGAGTATTATAAACATTAAATTAATATTAGAATAGTTTAAATTAAAGAGTTATAAGTTATTAAGAGAACTATCGTTATTAATAGCTTATATTTTGGAATTTAGACTGAGTTGTAATATAGTAGATTATTATATCTTTTTATTATATAATTAGCTATTTATATTTATAGTAAGACTTCTAATAGAAATATCTTTACTATTTAATAAGTTGCTTCTAGGTAAATTCCATATATTAATATTATCATAATTGTCTAATTTACTAATATTCAGAATATAATACTTTAGAATATAATATACCTATTCAATGGTTTATTAGTAATATATTAATAAGTATCTTCTATGTATATAACTTCCCCCCAGCTTCTTTCTATTTATGTATTATAAACTTGGAGTATTAGAAAAAGTCTACTTCTATCTTTAAAATTAATTGAAAGAAGTTAAAAGATTCATATTAAAGGTTTTAATTCTATAGTATTATTCTAATCTTATTAAGAGAGAATATTAAAATGCCCTATAAGACAATTGAAGTAATATTTTAAAATAGAATTAAATTCTAGAAAGATTTCTATTTATCTTACTTATGATTTTGAAATAGATTTAAAGTTTATAAAGTATTCTAAGGTTTTATAGTTAGATAGAATAATAAATAACTTTATCATATTTTATAATCTTTTTAATTATATCTTTAGATATAATATAATTACGAATAGTTTCGTATTATAAATAGTATAATTCTATTACATTGGAATAAGTCTGACTGAATGATAGATAACTAATTATAATATATTCTTTCTATCTATTTATAAGAGGTAGTTATTTAATACTATATTCAAGTAATCTATCTCTATTATTATATACTTTTAAATCCTATTAAATTATAATTAATTCTAAGATAAAGAAAGATTTCAATAATTTAAAGACTTATTAGTATATAATATTTTAATAAAATAGTATTTCTTTTTATATTAATTATATAAGAGTCTTTAGAAAGTTAGAGAAGTAGTTAGGTCAATTACAATAGAAGTTTATAAAGTTAAGGAAGTTCTAGATTCTATAAATATTCTTAGGGATTCCTTTTTCCGATATAGTTTAAACTTTTTGAAAGTTGTAAGAAATATCCTTTCCTATTTGAATAATAAAGTCTAAGTACTTAATATATTTTATCAAAAGACTATATCCCTTTAAACTTAAATATAAATTAACTTTTTATAATTGTATATAAATGTATATAATTCTATCTTTATAGTTATTCTTTAATCTATAATTAAAAATAAAAGTATCATTTGAAGAAATTAAAATGAAACTATTAGGAATATCTTGAAGTATACTATTAAGATAATGTTAGAATATCGTGAGTATATTTACTAGCCTAAAGGGGGTAGCAAGCTATTTAAATAAGTCAAAATATATTTAGAAAGTAGTTTTATACTTATCTCCCTCTAGCATATAAATCTTATAGAGGTTATATAAATATCAATCTTTATAAATTATATTATTTTGAAAAATAAGTAACATATCTTTTGAATTTATAATACGAAGTAAGAATTATAAGTATTAATAATATCAAGAGTATAATAACTCATATAGAATTACTATTTTCCTTTAGACTTTTTAATAGAGAAATAGGCATCTTAGTAATAGATAAATTAGCCTAGATTTAATATTTATCTGTTAAGTCTATAATCTAATATTAGACTTTAAAGAAGTATTCTTTTAGTATATTATGAAATAGCTTCTATAGTAACTCTAACTCTATTTTATTTAAGTTCTCTTTTAGATAAATATAGTATGTAAGAGAACTTTAATGATATAGGGGACTAGAAGTCTTATCTTTATTAAATAAGGCTATAAAATAAATATAAATAACTCGTAATAAAAGTATTAATTATAATAAAGTGGCTAATAATATAATTATCAAGGCTATATTGATTTACTTTGATTTAATTGCTTATTATGTATAATCGTTTCTTTTAAATTAGAAGATCTTATAGTTAGTAATTTAATACAATCTATAAATCTATTTATATATATCTGTTTTAATATATTACTAATAGTCTAATTAGTTAGAATGCTGATTATATCTATTTCTTTCTTATTCTTTATAGGATTTAAAATAACCTTTCTATATTATAATTATAGCATTCTAAAGATAGTTAGATATATTATTCTTAGGATTATAGAAAATAAAACTTTAAATACCTACTTTTTAAAGTCAATATATATTTTAACTATTGAAATAATATAGATTTCCCAAGTAGTATTTGAAATAGTATTTAATTAGTTCAACTATAGCAATATATTTAATATAGAATTCTAGTATTTTAAAAACTCCTTACTGATTATTTTATAATAATTATAATTACGATTAATTAAAAAAGAAATAAAAGACTTGTTATTTATTAATATAGAAATCAAAAAGGGTAGCTTATTTATTTATCTATATATCGTTTTAGTCTTATCTGTTACTATAGTATTATTATTAATAGTTATATTAACCTCCCCCTTAAGGACTCTCTTCTAAAAGGTTAGACTTCTCCCTTATTATCTATAATCCCTTTATCTAATTATAAGGCTTAAATATTAATATTAAAGACTACTAGTAGATAGATAGGATATAATCTAAGTTTAATAATAAAATAATCTTTAATACTATAATATATATAGATATTAGCCTATATATAAATCTAGATAATTATAAAACCTCCTTATTAGACTTTATATATATTTATAGTAAGATTAAACTAAAGCCTACTAATTATTACTACCTATCTCTTGAATTTCTTATAGTCAGAAGGAGTAATGTTAAAATAGTATTATATTAATATTAGGGTAGTTTAGACTACTTTTATCCTTACTATTTATATATTTGTATTCTTATTAATTATTAATTCTAATTAAGATAGAAGCTATAGCTAATTATAGTTTTATAATTCTATAATAAGGATCTTAAGATGTATTATAATTATATAATAGTATTAGATTATAATATAAAGTCTATCTAGTAAATATTATAATTAATAGTAATTATTCAGATTTAATAAGGATGAGCTAGTTAGAAGTAATTTAATTAGATATAACCTATTTAGGAATACTTTCCCACTTATTCTATAATTAATTCAAATTTAATAACAAGCGTATTAAATATGTATTTAGACTTCTAATAGAAGTAGTAAATCTTTTTAAAAGTCTAAATATTATAATAAGGATCTTTAAAATATTTAGTAAGATATTAGAGGAATATATTAATATTCTAATTATATTAAGACTTTTAGATTATATAGATATTATTAATTCATACTTCTATTACTAATAGTAAATTAATCAATTAGAATTATTAGAAATCTTCTAATCTTTTAATAAAAGTCTCACTAATTTGTAATCTATATTATATAATTATCTATTATATAGCAAAGTAGATAGTATTATTATCAAAACGAGTACTAATAGGGAGTAGTTTCTTTTTTATATAGAATACCTATATTATTTGGAAGACTACTTTATAGTTGTACTTAAATTATATAAAGACTTCTTAGAGGGATAAACTTATATCTTCTATTAGATTAATCTATTATTAGTCTATTAAAACTCTTATTAGGAATTCTAGAGTATTAATATCTATTATTACCTTTTGATATGTTCTATTTCCTTTATATAGTCTACTATTTACTATTTAGTAAATTTTAAATAGAAAATGTATCCGTATTAGAGATTAGTTATAAAAAGTACCTCAGTAATACTTCAAAGTTACTATAATAAATGTAAAGCGCTTATATTTAAAGTAAAAGCTTTTTACTGAACTATAGGAATAGTAGTTATATAGAGCCCTAATAGTAATATTCTATATACGCCTAAGGCTTAAATTTGTGATATATAACAACTTTATTTTCCTGAATATATAATTCATAAGTCTAACTTACCTATTCTAACTTTTTTAATACAATATATATTACTATTATCTCTAAAGAATATTATACGTCTATTGAATATAAGATATTTCTCTTAATAAGTATTAATTTTAATCTTACTATAGATTCTACTTATTAGAAGTTGTCTTTTTCTATGTTGTTAAATTTAAGTAAATAAACGTTGAGTATATAATCTATCTAATTATTTATAATATCAGAATATAGACTCTATAGCGGAGAAATTATGAAGTATAAATTATATAGCAAAGTCGCTATTCCTAGCCTTTCGTTTTAATAATTAATATAGATTATATGTTAATACATATCTAACTTTCTCAAGTTTTGAAATAACTAAATAGTAATAGTATTACCTAAAAATAATTACGACAGGCTAGTTAATAACTTAAACCAAGCCTAGCCATTTTATTAGCAATTAACACACATTTACAGTAGTCTAGGATCTACTAAATTCGAATTAATATCTTAATATTTAAAGGTTATATATATTTGCTATTGTTAATATGGGATAATGTAACTCTATCTCTATTTATATATATATATATATATATATATATATATATCTATATAATATTATAACAATAAACTTTGATCAAGGTATTAGATTATAGAACTATTAATAATACTAGTAGAAATAATAGCTAACCTATTATATGATAAATAATTGTAGAGAGATATTAGACTTCTTAAATTATTCAAGCTTTTATTAATTCAGTATAGTCTCTCATATATTATATTATGAATACTTTTAACTTTACGAATAAGCCTAAAGCTAAAGACTCTTATATGTCTATACTCTTGGATATTAAACTATTTAAAATACTTTACACTTGTTATTTGTAAAGTCTCTTATTTATTAATATATAATCTTTTAGAAGATTTATCTACTATAATAATAAAGCTATATTAGTAATAAGGAATAGATTTAACTAACATTTCTATCCATTTTACTATAAAGTAAATATTACAATATATAATATGAGAAAGATTAATATTTATAATAAGAATACTATTCTTAAAGAAATAGTTTATTATCTTAATCTTCTTTTTACTATTACTACTATAAATACCTTTCCTTATAAGCGTTCATTTTGAACTTTATTATTATCAAACCTTCCACTCTTATCTTTTTCAATTTAAAGTAAGTAATATAATTTGAGTATTACTATACAGGAAGTACTAGGCCTACTTCTTTCTCCTTAATATATATCTTATTATTAATTAAGATAGAGTAAATAGATCTAGTTTCATCCTAATATTCTTAATAGATATATATATTTAATTATAATGATTACTAGTATAGCGAAATAATAGAAAGATATTATATATACTTAAAATATCCAAAACTTAATATTATATATAGATCTCATATGCTCCTTCTATTATTCTTTAAATAACAATTGGATTCCTTATCTCATCTCATAGTAGTACTAACAATATATTCAGATATAAATATATTCTAAAAATAACTAGAATTAATATAAAGCTATGAAAACTATGAATATTGTCAACTATTTAAAATTATACTTTAGAATACCTTCTTTCTTAATATTTCATATATCCTGTTATATAATCGCATAGGCTTACTATAGCGAAATGAAATACTATTTAACTTTATTAATATTATTATAAACTTTAAGTGGTATACCTTTTACTTTACGTCTTATATTACTAGTTGTTTTGAAAGGCTTTTAATCATAAGGTTATATATTATATTAATAATGATCTAATCTAACAACCTCTAATGTATATTAATCTAATATATTTTCAATATATATTATACACTTTCCTTCTAGAAATACTCTTTGGGAACTTTAGAACTATTAATGTATTAATCGCATATTATATAGGTTTTTTATTATTAAAGTATATTATATGAATTATAATCTCTATATTAAGTTTAACGTCATCGTTCAAGTTTAACTTAAATTAATATAATACTTCACTATTTATCTAGTACTATTAATAGGTTTCTATTATTACCTTAGCCTTACTAATAAATATTATTCAGTATATCCTATTAAGAATATTATTTAATTCGTAAATATTAGAATAGCTAAATCTTTTATAGAGTCCTTATATTGCTATTTCTATAAAGATATTAATAGTGTTATTATAGACATCCTCCTAGACTAAGAATCATGAGTACGTATTATATTTCTTCAATAGTAACAATACTCTTCTTTATTTAACCTTTCTATAATATTATTAAAAGAGAGTTAAAATGAATTAATATTAGAAAAACTAAAAAAGAAGAGAATAATTATTACTTTAATATTAAAATTAGTATTCTTAAAGATGTAAA
The DNA here is from genome assembly GCA_004366825.1 of Colletotrichum spinosum. Classification (NCBI taxonomy): domain Eukaryota; kingdom Fungi; phylum Ascomycota; class Sordariomycetes; order Glomerellales; family Glomerellaceae; genus Colletotrichum; species Colletotrichum spinosum. The sequence goes on along the minus strand of QAPG01000275.1, from coordinate 15,933 downwards.
GATCTATTCTATATTAACACCTATAAACCTTTACTTATCTCTAAACCTTATTTTCATTTTTAGAGCAACCCTATTCGAAAAGATGTTAGACATAAGTTTCCACAGACTCCTGGACTATTCTTTAATCTTGTGAATAATTCTTTTACTTTTATATCGAGAAAGATATTATTAAATATAAGTTTAGAGATCTTGAAATTAAGAGAATCTCTAATTTAACTAGTACTATGACATAGTATTAAATATAATGTCAAAAGAATTCTATTAATCTTATATAGTTAACTACTCTAATTGTACTATATTTAAGTAAAAAAAAGATTATTATGAATTTTCTATCAATACTTTACTTAGATGATTATATAATATTTTGTATAGATATCTCTATTGATACAGTATTATTAACATAAGTAATAATCTATGCTACTACATTCCTATTAATAATAAATACTTTTTAAGCTTTGAGATTACTCTTTTATATCCTTTAGTAGTAAATTGTATTCAATAGTATTTTATTACTAATTTCAAATATCTCTAGCATTTCCCATACATACCTTTACTTTAGAGTTTCTATACAAGTAATTTCAGAGTATAATTATTATTCTCTTAATCTAGAGGTTAGTTCAATTAGTAACAACTAAAATAATAATTCTACTCTGAGCTATTATTTATATAATTAGCAAGTAGTTAGTTATAATATCATAATATAATTACTTCTTTATTTAAATTATCATTATCAATTTCTAAGAGTATCTATAATCCATTCACATGATGTATTGATAGAAGTCTCTAGTCTTATATAGAGAATATTTAGCTCCTAGCTAAGATTGATATTCTAACCTACTTTATAGTAATAGCTATAGCTATAATTACTTCAAATCACAAGATCGCAATAAGGTTATACTGATAGTATACAATATAATATATTTACTTTAGGCTATTTTTTCCTTATTAATAACTAGTAATACCTTCTATCATAGATTTCAATATATATATCTTTTCAGATAGTACCTAATAAGCTACTTCTAAGATATATTCAAAATATTTAGAATTATCTTTAAATACCTTACTTTGAAATACTAGATTCATCTTTATTACTTTGACTGTTTTTAGTTCTACTAATAACTTTATCTTCTAATAGTATATTGAGTTTAAACATAAGTATAACTATTTTGAAGAGGCTTGAGAAAGTAGTAAAGTTACTTTTATATCAAACTAGCTTCTTTAAACCCTCTAAAAATAGCTATAGTTTTTATAATTATTAATAACTTTCATAAAGTCTATATGTCTATTGAGGCTATAGAAGTTAAGCATAGTAATAAATTATCGTTAGGGGTAATTTAATATACTACTAATTATACTGACAGTTGGCTAGTCTTCTATCGCTTTCTTTTATATCTATAGCTAGTATTATTAAAATATACTAATAGTATTCTAATCTAAATTAGTATAATAAATACTACTATAGTAAGTTCAATACTTCCAAACTACTACTATATAGACTATTACGAAACTTATACTAGCTTTTAGGTTAAAGTTAGGTTTAAACATATAACTATATCACTTGGTCTTTTTCATTGTATTTACTTATAGAAATATATATAGGCTATAGGATATAACTAGGTATTCTCCTATTATAGAAATTATATATTAAGTATTTATCTTAAAGAAAATAGATTTAGAAATATAAAGTATGAACCTATTAGGTAAGTAATAGTCTTTATCTTATTCAAATAATACATATTACTTATTCTCTGAATTATTTGTAATACTTATATTCTTTTTCCTTCCATTTCCAATTCTACTATTAACTCCTAAATATCTTTCTATTGAAGTTTCTAAAATATAGAATAACTTTATTTAACTAAATAATTCTACATCCAGATATCTAAGGAGAAGTACTTTTGGGAAATTATATAGATTCCTTGAGAAGAAGAAACTAGTGACATTATAATTCCTAGTATTATAAAAGTCTAGTAATACTCTAACAAACTAAAATATTTACAAAATATACTCTAGTAAGTAACTATATAAGGTATATAGTTAATTTATTAATAGTCTTATGAGGAATACTTTATGTTAAGTTAAAGTAAGAATATATAGTTTACTATTTAATAGTATTATCTATAAAAGGTTAATATATAATTAAGAGGTTTCTAAGAGAATCTTAAAATAAAGAGTAGTCTAAAGTATCTCATTAGTACATCTTATCATACTCTATCTTATATAGACTTTAGGTATAATACTTTATAATTATCATATCTACTATAATAAGCTTATTTAATTTAAAATGTAATATCTATCTTATAAGCTAATATTGATAAGAATAGGAATATGTACTTTATACTATATATTCTGGTGTTTGTCTATTTTTATAAAACAAAATGTTATTCGCTATCTGTTATGTAAATAATACTTACCTACATAACTATCTATTCTATTTAGATTACTTATATCTCTATTGGCATTACTATATAATTCAAATTTATAGCTCTCTTAAGAATATAATTCAAAGTATTATTCATCAGAATATTATTAATATTATTATTTCTAGTACTCCATAAAAATATACTAATAGTATTATATAGTATATCTAGCAACTAGGTAACTATAGCTAACAAAATCTTAAAGAGGGTTTATATCTAAAGAATTCTAAATTACCTCCTTAGAGTGATATATTTATATAGTAATAGAAACTCTCTTTATATATTTAAATTTATTTTAATTAAATCTTTAATTTTGCCTTCATAATCCTATTACTTCGATTTAACTTTCAAGTAATTAGTATAGGTAAGAATATTAGATAATAATTACTTTTATATAACATAGCTAATTTATAAATTCAAAACGAATACAAATATTGATAGAATTAAGTAGTTGATATTCTACTTAGTAGACATATATAATAAGACTGTTAATAATCTTCTACATAATTATTTAAAACTATAGTAATAAAGTAATAATCCTAATAAAAAGGCCTTTCTAGAGAAAGATCCTTCCAAAAGAAATATATTCTATAGTTCATCATAGAAACTATTAGGTCTACATTTATACTTAATTGCTTTCTAATAAATATGTAAATCAATATTAGTAGCTTAAATTCAAACTAACACATTTCAAAAAAAGCATTACCTTCAAGTAGATATTAGTATTGAAATTATACTTACTCTTATTCTATAGCATCTAGCCTTATATTTCATTTCTCTACATAATAAGTAGACCTCTAAGATTTATAAGATAACTAGAATATAGATAGGTTTCTATCTTAGAACAAATATACTATTTCCTTGTCTATGGATATTCAGTTACTTTCTATTTAATATCAAAATACTATTAAATATATTTAGTCTACTACTTATAGAGCTAGAAGTAATTAGAATGCTTACAAATCTTTATATAACTATCTGTATTCTTTATTTTTAAACAGATTTCTTCTAAATTAATACTAAAGCTCCATAGCCTTTTGGCTTTGATTATTATATCTTTAACTTTAAAAACTAGAGTTTCAAACTTTCTTATTATTTTCCTTAAGCCGGAACATAATTTATAGAAATAAATAAAAGCTTCTTTCTTACGTTTCTTTAATCTGAGTATAGTTAGACTTTTGCTTAAAGTTTCATTATCTCATATCATTCTATATTTTCTCTAGTCTTTATAACTATAGCTTCTTTTATATCTTTAGATTAATATACTATTAGTAAACAAATTTAATAAAGTAAGCTTAAGTAGGCTTTTGCTCTTAGCTGGTTTTAGAATTTCACTTCTTCATTTCAAATCATAACATTAGCTTTATAATTACTAACTATATATATTAAATACTTATATTATCTAAATCAACATCACAACTACTTTTAATAGAACAAATTTAGTTATTAATTCTTTATTAATATATTCTTTCTTCATTAACTTATAGTTATAGTATTTTGTATACTCAGCCTTCTGCTTAATCAGTAGCCTTATGTAATACTTAGTAAAGAGTCTCTATAATATGAAAAGCTTCAGTTATATACTACAGTCTATAAATATCTCTATAGGTAAATATAAGGAAAAGGACTAAGTAGTATTATTACTACTTCAAACTTAGCCCTAATTAAACTATTATATATATACATATGTATATAAAGCTTAAAGATAATAGAATAATAACTAGATCTAAAAGCTTACTACTATAAGTCTATTAATAGTTATAGGATTAAAGTTAAATATATTAGTAGTAAGTTTAAAGTATTAAACCTATTATAGTAGTATTCATAATATTAACTTATATTAGAATACTACTGGTATAACTTAGTTATGTTAGCTATAGATATAGAAGAAAGTAATGGAAATCTAGCTTATTATCTTTTGAAGTATAAGTTAATAGCTATCTTTTTAACTCTCTTAAGTTGATAGCTATTCGTATAATAATACAATTAATAATAATAGTAATAATAAGAATTACCTATAGATTACCTCTAGTTAGTTTTGAAGGTAAAATATAATTATTATAAACTTAAGATAAATATTGACTTTATAAATTCTTTTAACAATACTGAGAGTTATAGTTCACTTCATAGAAGCCTAAAAGTACTAGTTTTATATAGAGATAACCTTACTACTTTCCCCAGTCTCTTTAAAGTAGTGATAGTTATATTCAATCTTAATATATTATTAGAAGAGAAAGCTAGTACTAGAATATAGAAAAAATTAAAAAAATAATGTAGTATCTGGTACCTGAAGTATAGTATTTGAAAATAAGTATGAATATTTCAAATCTATCTTAGAAATAGCCTGTCAAACATTATCTAAATGGTACATATAGTAAATCTTATCATTGAAATTATTATTAGCTAATAGTAGAGAAGATATAATTCGAAATTAGATATCTTATATTATTATATACTATTAGTATAACCTTATTATAATTCAAAAACTTAAGTAAGTATAGCTATAGCTATTGATATAGAGTGGGTTAGAATATAAGTTCTAGCTAGAAGCTAAATTTCTCTATGTGGTGCGAGAGACTGAGTAGTTTCTACTTATATGTAGATACGCTTTCTTAATCCATATATATTTTAACTACTATTAATTACTTAGCTGGCTATTAGATAAAATGATAGTTATTATTTAAGCCTTTTGTTAATTTAAATATTGACTTTGAATACATAGCCATTTGTAATTATAATACTTTAAATATCTTACTTATAGTATCTATTAGGTTTAGTAAGACGTCGAATAGTACTCAGAATAGACTATTCAGTCTAGAAGTAGATTACTAAGAAAGCCCTAACTAGGTAAAGCTCAAAGTCTGAATTATATTTAATATACTTACTTTCTTAGAATTAAAACTTGGATGCCTTTGTTTTTAAGATACATCTTATATTAAACCTTTTATTAAACTTTCTATATGTTTCTTATTGGTATACTATTAGTAGAAAATCGTATTCCACCTAGATTTTACTTCTTTTGAAGAAACTAACTATTAATAGAAGAGACGGTTAAAAGTGTAACAGTTATTCTTTAAAGTATAGAGAAGCTGAAGGTAATATTAAATATAAACTTATATCTATAACCAGGCTTTATTAGTAAGTTGCTAGATATATTACTAAAACTAACTTTAATTACAGTAATTATATTTATTTTGAAGAAGTTTAAAATTTAAAGATGAATACTAAAGAAATCATACTAACTAACTGGGTTTTTACTAGACTCGAAAAAGCTATTTATGATAATTAAACTAGTAATTTATTAGTACTTATCAAATAAACTAAAATATAGATTAATTATTAATATTATATTTCAAAAAGTAAAAGAATATTGTAGCTAATATTTCAATAAGTATTGAGTATTATAATTGAATACTTATTCTATATTAAAGGTATTTATCTACAAAGCTATTAAAAACAAGAAAGCTTTCTATATACTATATACCAATAGAATAAATAAGAATCTAGTAGTTTATCTTAAAGCTTTTGAGGATATTTATTAATTATAGTAATTATAACGATTCCTAAGAAGCTACTCAAAAGGTAAAGTATGATTAATAAAGTTCTAAAAGAGATAATTCAAATCCTAGAAACTACTGAATATATTATCAACCTAGAATCAGATAAGTAGTTATTCTATAGACCTATATATTTATTAAATGAATTTATTTTGTAAGAGAATTAATGATATATATTATAAAGATTTAAATATATAAATATATTATCAGCTTAAATAAATTACTAAGGCTGCTTAGACTATAGTAGTAAGTAATTAGCTAATTAGTTTACTTATTCAAATTAACAAGATTAGGGGAATTGTTATGTAAATTTAATTCTATACTATATAGTATATATATACTACAAATCAGATATAAATATTAAAAATAAAGCTATATAACTATAAATCTATTTATATAGTTAATTGATTATAGTATTTACTAGGTATTATTCATTCTTAATTAGTAGTAATTTATTATTACTAATATTACTTACTCTTACTTAACTACAAACTAGTTAGAACTAATCTATAGAGTTAAGATTGTATATGTTCCAAGGAAATTCTTAGAAGCCTATAAATAGAAATAGAAATAGGCAATTTGAAGTTATTACATTAATATATTACCTCAAGATATTAATTCATCTTCTAGAAATTGACAAAAGTAGAAATAAAGAGAAGAGGTAAACTGATAATACCTTATTCATTGAATATTATTAGTTTACATCATATACTAAATTGATAATTAAGATTTCTACTAATTTAAAAGAATACAAATACTATAATAAAGATATTAGAGTTAATAGAAATAAGAGAAAGCAATCTATAGTAAACTACTATTCCTTACTTCTAGTCACTAATACCTTATACACCTTTAGTAAATAGGGAACTAATAGAAAACTGATTTAATAATTATGGTATTATAATGAATTGTCTCTGAATAAGGATATTTTACAGAAAGACTAGAAGACTATATTAATTTACCTATCTAAGTATTTAGAATATTCTAAATATATTATTATAAGAGAAAAGAGAAGATGTTCAAAAGAATCTACTTTGTTTAATAATAGAATGCTAGGAAGTAATATAGGGAAGCTAGTAATATAAAATTGTAAAAAGTATTTTGAATACTTTCCTTATATTTCATATATAAGTTATCATTAGCAATAATGCCCCCGAGAAGTAGAATCTATATTAACCAAACCTCAAGCGCTAACGCTATCGCTATAAGCCTCATCCTATTTAAACTACTTAAAATAAAGCCTTATACAGTAGATAAAGCTATATTTAGTTATATATAATATATACTAGATTTTACCTCCGAACTATATATAATAATTAAGAGTCTTATAATACTAAAGAACCACTAGGCTGAGAGTATATATTATAATTATTTAATATATTTTAAATACTAAGATATCTACTAAAAATACTCCTCTTCTAATCTTCAAAAGAACTAATTAGTAGTTTATTCAATATAATATTTTTCAAATAGAAGCTAAATCCTATACCTTATAGGATTACTTTAATTTTAGAATAACTATATAATAAAACTTCCTTTCAAAACCCCCTTAAGAACTACTCTTGAGTAACTTTCTAAAACCTAAATAGTATTAATAAACGCTTAAAACATTTAAATTAAATACCCTTAAAAGCTTTATTCCTATAGAGATAAATTATAAAGAGAATTAATAACTCCCCATAATTAGTACTAAATATATTTATATAAAGAATATGATAAATCTTATAGAAAAAGATCTAAAGGTTTATTTAACTATCTATAATCTCTATATTCTGAAGACTTAAGAATATTAATATAAATAATGAAACTAAATCTATATAATAATTTAAATCTCTAGATATATAAATAAGGTATTCTAATACTAATACTATTATATAGAAGAAGATATAGTAATATAGACTACTAATTTCTATAACAACTTTAATATTATAGATAACTTATACTTCTAAAATACTACTTCAATATATTACAAAGTATTTCAATCCCTTAAATTTGAATACCTTATTATAAGAATAATAAATTAAAATATAATTTTAAATTCTTTAAAATACGACATATAAAACTTAAAAGATTAACTATACTCTATATATTACTAAAGGACTTTGAATTCCCAATCTTATACTTTTATTAATTCTCTTAATAATTAAGTTTTATATATAAAGCTATATATTAATAGTTTATAACTATTTAAATTCTATACCTCTAGATACATCTATCTTGACTATCATAAAAGTAGTATGATATCTCCCTAAAGCCTTCTTATATGATAAGATTAATTATAATGTTTTTAATACTATAGTAAAAACTCTAGCTTCTACTTTAAATATTTAAAATCACAAGAAACACTTTTAAAATATAAATAAACCCCTATACTTTCTAAAATATAAACTAAACTATATTTTAATATACTATGACTATACATATCCTTAATTAACTTATAAAACCTAAATACTAAATACTTCAACTAAAGGCAAAATTAAATAATTACTAACTTTAACTCTTAACCACTCAAAAACAATTTAGAACCTTAAATAATAGTGACTATATAATTAACCTTCTAATTAAAACAATTATAATGCTATATAATAAATATATTATAGAAAGGGAATTCAATAATATTCTCTTTAAAGCTCTTTTATCTTTAATTTAAATACTTCAATTCAAATCTTCTAAAATATAAAACACTTTATAATCCTTCAAAAAGCTTTTACAAAAGATTCTATTTAATATGATATAAAACCTATAGTCATTAAGTATTATAACGATACTAAGATCTTTATTATAATCAGTAAAAATAAAGAAGTTAAAGTATACTTATATAATATTACTCTCTATACTACTCTAACTATAAACCTTATCTCCTTTTAGGAATTGTGAAAATAAAACTACTAATAGGATATTAAATTGAACTACCTATTTTAACTATAGAACGATAATTAATTTAAAACTATAACTATTAGTATTGAATATAACAAGCAAGTCCTTAAATACTTTATATTTTATAAAAGATTAATTACTTGAGTAAAATAATCAATATAATATAAATTCGTTTTTAAATATCACTATTACTAATAATAAACTACAAATATTATTCAAAAGCTACTGAAAGTAATAAATAGCTTTAATACTAATAATTAGAATATCCTAATAAAAAACCTCCTAACTACTTCATCTCAACTATGTAAAATATTTATATTACTAATAATTACTTAGAGTATAATAAGTATCAGCCTACTTAAGAAGTTTATAAAACCTATAGTATTAATAACATAAAATATAAGATCTACTATATAGAATACAAAAGTATTTTATATATTACCCCTACGAAATAAATTACTTTTAACTTATACTCCTATTACTAAAATTATAATAATGATACTTCAATTCTAAAATTCATAAGTAAAACTTCTAACTATATTTAAAGCTTTTATCTTATTGACTATATTCAAATTAGAATTATAAAAGCATTCAAAAGCTTTATCATACTCCTGAAGTATTAATATAATATTAATATTAAAGCTTTTAGATATAATAATAAAGTCCCTAGACATAAGAATCTAAAATAAAATCTAACTTCTTAAAGTATATATTTCAAACTATCTACTCTACATACTTAAAATAAAAATAGCATTACTAAATATATTAAAAGAGTTATTGAAATATATATAACAGCTATAAAACATAAACGCAAACTATTCTCTAAACTTTAATCTAAAACCTTATAAATAGTAATATTTCTTTATAACTAAATATTAATAAACCTTTCAAAGTAGTAAATACTATACTAGAAACTTCATAAAACTACTTGAAAGGATAATACTATAAAATTAGACTTAACTTACCTCTATGTTTATAACTATAAATACTTTATTCTCACTATAAATATAAAATCTAAATAAAAATATTCAATATATCTTAAGGATTTACTTTTATTAGGTTTTTAATGAATTACACTTCAACTAATTAATATTAAATATAGAACCTACTTTATAATAAGATTATAGTAATTCATAACATCTTTTTTAATAAAACCCCCCTTTCTAATAGGAATTTAATTTCTCTATCAAATAGCTTTAAATAGTTTAATTCTAATAAAATGTCTCGCTCATTATGAGGATAAATAATTACAATAGAACCATTTAGAATTAATTTAAATACTTATTTAAACCTTAATAAAAGAACTAGTAAAATAATCTATATTAAAACAAGAAATAGTTATAATAATCTGAAGTCTTATTTCTATATAGTAGCTACTTGGAAACCTTATAAAGTACTATTTAAATCTATAAAATTCATATTAATAACCTTTCTAAAATTACTTACTATATTCCTCTATAATTGTATTTATATAAAAAAAACTATAAGAGAATAAAAAGCTTAAATAATTTTAAAGAGATTAAATAGAGGGAATGAATAAACTACTACATTAAAAGTAATTAGAAGATCTTTATTTAAAACTATTTGTCTACTAATACCCTTTACTTATTTCACAATACTCTAAAATACTCTTACTTATAACTATAGAATAATATAAATAATTAGTTAAAAGAAATCTTAAAAGTTCAACTTTCTTAAAAACTCTAAAATCTAAATATTATAGGTTCTAAAGATAGACTTTAACTATAAGATAAATAAAATATTAGAAAGTACTTAAGATATAAAAAAGTAGAAATTTCCATTTTACAAATCCTATAATAGAAACTATTACTATTATTTATATCTTACTTAGTACTACTTATTTATCTATATATTAAAGTTATAATAATAACTAAATAGACTTATCTTAAGAGTTATATTGAATTATACTTTTAAAGTAAGATTAGTTAAACTCTTATAAAGAATCTAAACATTTTTAAATACTACTAAATCTATGGTTATAAACTTAATAAATATAAATACTTCTTAAAAATTATAATTTAACTAGTTATCTATAGAAATAAATAATTATAAACTAACTATAAGATCTATATAATTATTCTATTAAATATACTATTAGAAACTTTTATAGTAATTACTAATTACTTTAATTACAAACTATTCTAATATGATATAATTAATACTTTTATATAAAACTTAGTAAAATTATTTATATAGAAGTACTACTAAATTACTGAGTACTAAATTAAATCTACTACTTTAATAAAGTACTCTGAAGTCTTTAGAAATCTCTTCTCTAATAGTAATACTACTTAGAAGTAGGCTTTAAATATTTCAACTTTAAACTTATTATAAAAGAACTATATTATTGATTTAAAAGGTATTTTATTGTCTTCTTCTATATTAGTAACTACATATTCTCCTTCTTTCTAAAAGATATATTTAAAATACTTATATTATTAACAAACCTTTAATAAAAGTATCACTTTAAGAAAAGTAAAGATTTATAATAATCCCTTAATATTAAGATTATTCAAAATTAAGTAGCATAATAGCTATAACTTTTATAAATAGTAAGTATTAAATAACTCTTTAGACGCCTTATGAAATATATATAATATATTGAATACTTCAAAACCCCTCTAAAAACTAAAAACCTCCTATTATAATATAATTAAACCCCTATATAGAAATCAAATATTACTAATAAGATATTCACCTTAGTAATTATACTATAATTAAAATAGAACCAAATACTACTTATATAACAAACCAATTCTTGAACTTTAATTGAAACCCTTTACATAACTACTCTATAGAAGTTAAATAAATAATATCATACCTCAATAAAACAAGAAATCTCTAATTTAGATTTAACTATAAGACTAACAATCTCTTTAATACCCTTATAATTACTATGAGTACTAACTTTATTAATAATAATAATAATTAAAAAAGCTCTTAAGTATGTTTTATATATCTCTTTAGAAGTCTAATAATATAATAAGCTAATAAATAAAACACTATTATTATTTTAATAACTAAAATAGAACTTTTAATACTATTCAAAACTATTTAAAAAGCTTTTTCTCTTATTACCTTATTACTATACTCCAAATAGAGCTTATTAAAAATATATTTAGTAGAAATCGAATATATAAACCTTATCGTACTATTTAGATTTAATATAGTAACTAATAAATAATATACTCTATAATTCTTAAAGTAATACAATTATATATAGAATTAGAATATATAAGTATCTACAATTACTAGTTCTAATAAAAAGCCTAATAGAAATACTTTAAAATTACATATATATTTTCAGAAGATCTTATAACTCATAATTTTATCAAACCTCTCTAGAACTACTAGTTAAAGGTTTTTATTGTTTAGATTTATATAATAGACTAATCAAACTATTTAAAGTTATAATAAGAAGAGGAATTCTAAAAGAAACCTCTAATATTTACAAATTCTAATAGAGCTTTTAACGATTAATTAAGATCTATAGATCTCATGTTATAGTAATAATAAAATTAAATAAAACGCTTATAAGTATTAGAAGCGCCTACGAGTTAATAAGAAGTATCTTAATAACTTATTAATAGTATTACTCTTCTTGTTATAAAAACAGGAATTTAATAAAACTATTAAGATAATAGAAGGAACGTCTTATAAAATATAAATAGAAAGTTCAATTAGTATTATTCTAAAAAGCTAAACTATCATTAACACCCTTAAGGCTAAAGGGGTATATTAGGGGTAATATACTTAAGAGGTAGAATTTATACTAACTAAACCTTAAATACTAATACTATCTCTATAGACCTTTCCCTATTTAAACTACTCAAAATAGAACTTTATATAATACGTATAGCTACATTTAATCACACGTAATACATACCAGATTTTACCCCCAACTGAATAAAATGGTTTTACTAAATAATCTTAATACAAATATCTTAAAACCTAATAAGTTTATAGAGTTCTAAAACATAATATTAAAATTAAAAGTATTATAAAACTATTATTCATTACTCTTTTTCTTAAAGTCTTACTAAGTATTGAATTAAACATAAGTAACTTAAAGATTAAATAATATTATTTATTAATAATATAAGAGATACTAAATAGATATCTAAAGATATAATTACTTTATAGAATGAAATTATTTTATTCTTTCAAAACATAAAAATATAGAGGTTTAGTGATTACTAGTAAGACTAGAGTTTTAAAGATAAAGACATTAATTTCTAGACTTAATATAAGAAGTATATAATGGTTATTCAACAAAATCAATATTATTATTTAATTAAATATTATATTAGTTCTTACTTCTTTATCAATTTCATATAGAATACTGCGAAGGAATATTATTCTATATAAGAATAGATATACATAATAATAGCTTATAGTTTTTACTTATTATTAATTATCATCCCTTTGAACTATTAGTAGTATATTTATATAGCCTAGGGAAAGAAATTTCAATTAATAATAATATTAGCTTTAGATTTCACTCCAGGTAGTTAGACTATATAATTATTTCTTTATATGTTAAATATAATGATTAGACTAGGTATAATACTATAGGTATTTATATTTCTAGTAGAGGCTATTATCTTATAGAACTATCAATAATTCGAATTCTAAGATATTCATAAGGCTTTAGTGAAAGGAGACTTTTACTTTACAATTGGAATTTGTCTAATATATGTATATATTAGAATTAAAGCTTCTAGAGAGAAACTTGTAGTTAAGATCTATTAAAACTATACTTATTATAAGTATTGTATTAACTTATTAGTTCAGATTATATCTTTTTCCTAAATCTGATAATTAATCCTAGATAGGTATGAATAGTTATAATAATATAATGACTTATACCAATAACTATGAAAAGATATTCTACTAAATTTGAATAAGACTCTTAATAAATATATATTAAAAGGCTATACTTCTATAATAAGCAAGATTAACTATACGTCTTATTCGTAGTATAAATACTTTAAATATTGATTTCTAAAATATATATATATAGAGAGAGCTTTTTATATTCAGCCTTTTTACTTAGTAACTAGCCTTATATAATACCTAGTCGATAATTTCAATAATAGGAAGATATCTAGTTATATATCATAGCTTATTTATATCTCAATAGGTAAATATCATCAAAAGGGCCTAGAAATATAACTCTTAGTTTAGACCTAAATTTAACTTAGAAGTATATAGGGGCTAGAAAGTTATAGAGTAATACTTAGATATATAGACTTACTAATATAAGCCTTATAATAGTTTATATAATAATAGCTTCGAAGTATTAAACTTACTATAGCAATACTTATAATATTAACTCATACTAGCTAGGTACCAATAGTACTACTAGTATATCTTAGTAATACTAGCTATAGATATAAAAGAAAACGAGGGAAGATATATATAGAATAAGACTTCTATTCTAATACTTACAATATATTTACTAAGAAGTCTTTTAAAGTAAAGAAAGAAATATGTTATTAATAGAAAAGAAAGAGTAATATAGATATCTAAAACCTATCTTGTAATAGAATTATTTAATTCCCTATGAATAAGAGAAATACAGAGGAAAAGCTAATAGAAATATTCAATAAGAAAATAATAAGATATTATACAGAAAAGAAAATTATATATAATAAAACAAGTTATTTTTAAGTTAAGAAACAGAATTAAGAGAAGTCTAGGATATATTAAATAACTCTTAAATATTAGAAACTAAATCTGTATTATACAAAACCGACTCTCTATACTAAATACTTGAAACGAAAGAGTAATTGTAATATAAATAAAGCTATTAATATTAATTAGTAAGAATATATTATTATTAAGTCGATAAGTAATTCAAGTAAATACCTAAATATATATGTCTATATTATAGATTTTATATATAAGAAGCAGTTTTAATGAGACAGCATCTTCATTAAAATAATAGAGGTTCCTGAGACTTTATATATACTTCAGGAGAAGTTGTGGAATTCATTATAGTATTATTTTTCGGATCTAAAATCGCTTAGGAGACTATAGAGATACTAGATATCTAGCGGGAATTTATTGATATAATCCCGCGAGATATATATATATAATGTATCTCTCTTAATCTAATAAACCCCTTTAAGGAGAAATGTCTAGAACGTTTCCTTATTTATATAAGTTTTATAAATAGATTTAAAAATAGATTCCTTTATCTATAGATCTTTTAAGAAAGTTATATAACTTCTAATCCTTTCTTTTGATTTTTTATATAATAATTAGTAGTTATATAAGAAAATATTATAATTTATTAAATAGTATTAATCTTATCTTTAATACTTATTATCTTGGGAGGAGCTAATAGCTTACTTTCTAATATAACTATTAGTAGATATATTACCCCCTAAAGTATAACTTCAACCCTCCTACCCCCCTACGAACTACTATAACTAGCCCCTAGTTAATCTAGAACTAAACCCCTTATAGCTATAGCTAGTATATCTATCCTATATCAATCTTTTCAATAACAAACAACTAATAACTCTTTCTATAATAACTTTACGCCTTTATACTCTTATAACTATATACAATTCAAATATCTTAAAACATTTAATTACTACTAACTATAAGTATTCTATTTAACTAAACTCTACCTACCCCTAAGATATAACTTTTACTACTAATATGAAAGTTCTCTACTACCAATACGAACTAACTTATAATCTCTATATAAATATAGTAGGACTCAACCTACTCTTATTAATAAATAATCTTAATATGTTAATTAAGTATAACTAATATATAAATAATACTTATATAGATATAAATACTTCTAGTATAACTAGATAACTTTTAAAACCTCTATAATTATATTCCTATAATACTTTAAAATATCTAATAATTAATATTCTAATAAAATATCAATATTAAAATATTATCTAATTAATATTTAATCTCTAAAGTTTTTAACTTAGTATAACAATTTATAAAATAATTAAACAATTTCTTTTTGAATATCTACAAACTACTTATTAATTATAATATTTAGAATAATTTTATTAAAACCTAAT
>QAPG01000274.1:0-31937 GCA_004366825.1 Colletotrichum spinosum | reverse complement strand
ATAAGAAGTTCTAGTTCTATAGGAAGTAGGGAACTTTGTAGTATTATTATTTAAATAGAGTTTATTTTTAGAAAGATTAACTTTATATTATATAGAACTCTTAGTTCTATTACGTTTAGGCTACTAAGTGGTCTATTTACTAAATATTCTAATATTATAGTTTGATTAATTTGGAGTATAAATAATTAAAGTAGTATAACTTTAATTCTAATAATTGATTTTCTATAATAAATAGAAAATATAGGGTTATAAGAGTAATAAAGAATACTTAAGCCCTTATTTATTTAAAATAAGTTATTAGGATAAATATAAGTAATAGTTAAATAACTAGAATTCTAATATCTTTCTATAAGGTATAAGAGATAAATAAATCTTTTATAGTTTAAAAAGTAGTAAAAACTCTAAAAACCATATAGGAAAAATAGAGAAATTTTAAAAGATTAAAGATTAAAATCTGGAAAACCTAAAATTAAAAAGGTTTAAAGGAAAAGACCTTAAAATAAATAAGGAAAAATCAGAAAAACTTAAAACTAATTAAATAGTTTGAAGGAAAAGATTAATCTTTGGAAAATAGATTATTAAGACTATTTCTTTTATAAAAGGGTTAAATATTAAAATTATACTATTTTAACTATTTATACTCTAAAGTAATTAAATTATAATATTAGAATATTTAGCGAATAGACTACTAAGTAGCCTAAGCGTAATAAAGCTAAGAATTCTATATAATATAAGGTTAACCTTTCTAAAAATAAACTCTATTTAGATATTAATACTGCAAAGTTCCCTACTTTCTATAGAACTAGAACTTCCTATTATTATTACTATTTATATTAATATTAGTACTATTTTCATATGTCATTCTGAATGACCTATTCTTTAATGATTGAGAGTTGTTGATTCCCCTTAACCTTTTACTAGTTACCTATTACTAGTTCAACAAATACTACTTATTCGACATAATAACTATAGCAATTATACTATTTCTAAAAATAATAATAGTAGCTATACTTCTATATAGTCTATAGTATCTATATAATCTATAGCATCTATATAATCAATAGTATTTTCATAAATATAGGGTAAGAATTATACTTCTATATATAATAAGAGTAGTACTAATACTAGAAGTACTAATACCTACCCTCTATATAATTAGATTTATTATAATAATAATAATAATAATAATACCAAAGATAATTATAACAGCCGAAAACTCACTTTTATGACTAGGATATACTAAAAGTTTTAAAAATAGTATTTCTAATACTTCTAAAAGTAATATTAATAATATAAGTAATAGTAACTATAATATATCTAATAATTATAGCAGTAATGATAATGAAAATAATAATAATACTCTTAGTAATAATTAGATTAATAAAAATATAATAAGTAATAGTATTAAGTTAAATATAGTACTAAAGTAGCTAAAGCTTTAGTAATATGTAACTAAGTATTTAATTTACTTATTTAGGCTCATGAGAACAGAAAGGTTATTATATAGATTTATCTCTATAGTATATAGTATATATATATATATATATATACTATAATTTAGATATAGATCTTATAAATAGAAACAACTAGTTATATATTATTTATATGATTAACTCATTATTATATTTACTAATTATAAGCTAATACTAATTAGTAATATTTTACTACTATTAGTAATACTTACTACTACTTAACTACAGATTAATAAAGAATAATCTAAAGAAATAAGATTATAAAACCCCTTAGGAAACTCTTCAGAAACCTATATAATAGAAATAGGCAACTTAAAGTTATTATAACTATATATTACTTCAAA
The DNA here is from genome assembly GCA_004366825.1 of Colletotrichum spinosum. Classification (NCBI taxonomy): domain Eukaryota; kingdom Fungi; phylum Ascomycota; class Sordariomycetes; order Glomerellales; family Glomerellaceae; genus Colletotrichum; species Colletotrichum spinosum. The sequence goes on along the minus strand of QAPG01000274.1, from coordinate 30,121 downwards.
ATACTAATATAACCTCTAGAACCCTATATAGTAAAAATAGAAGAAAAGGCAAACTTATAATAACTTATTAACTTAATATTATTTATATCTTATATGATAAACTAATAATTTAGATGTCTACTAATTTATTAAAATACATATATAATAATAAGTATAATAAAGTTAATATACATAAGAGAGAAGGATTTATAGTAAATTATCATTTCTTACTATTATCCCCTAATTCGCTATATATATTTAGAAAGTAGAGAGGTAATCAGAAGTTAGTTTAATAATTATAATATTATAATATACCTTCTCCTAATAAAAACAGCCTAAAGAATAAAGAATACCAAACCCTTAATCTGACCCTTAGAATTCAAACTACAACCAATAAAAGAGAAGAAATCTTTTAAAAATAGCTTTTTTTTATATACTAGAAAGATCTTAAAAAGTGATATAGAAAACCTAATACTATAAAGTAACTATAAGTACTCCTAATATTTCTTATTAATTATTCTATAGATAGTTATAATAAATACGTTATCAGAATACTAAAAGAACTAGTAAGTTTATGATATTATAATGAATAATAATAAAGTTAAAAGTATGATAAAATCATTATCTATTATTCCTATCTTTAAGTATTCTCTAAATATTTACTTATATATTAGTAATATAAAAGATTAACTAATATTACTTACTCATAATATATGAAATACTCAATGGATATCTAGATATATAGCTATTTAGCTAATTATAACTACTATATATCCCAAATATCTAAAAAGGAGGATATCTAGTAACTCATAGTGAAGTTTAAAATATAAAAGAAAGGACAACTATAAGAAATAATATACAAAAAGATATATATTAATTAGGAAAGATAGGTATTAGTATTTATCTAAGAAATATAGAAGCCTTTATTCTTACATCTTCTCTCTATAGGATAATAAGAGAAGGTATTACTCTATTTATTAATAGATATAGAAAGAAATAATTTATAAAATCTATTTTCTATTTCTTATTATTTCTATTTACTATCACTAACATATAGTTGTATTTATAATATATAGTTATAGCTAAATAAATTAAATTAATAATTATATTAGCTTTAATACTACTCTTAGCTTTAACTATTAATATTATTTTATATATATTATGAGATATAATAATTAGATAGAGGTTTATATTAAGGAATTTTTGAAGGTTCTTATTAGATAATACATATAAGATTCTATTAAAATAGAATTTCTATTTAATAGTTATAATTTATCTAATAAGTATATATACTTCTAATGTTATAGCCTTTGGGGAAATATTTAGGATTAAGATAGAGTAAAATTATATAAACTAGAAACTTTCTTTTTATTTATTATTTTCAATTATATCTTCTTTTTTTAATTCTATTCATAATTCTAGAGAAATATAGAGTATCAAAAAATAGTCAGTTATATTAATAAGTATAAAAACATCATTTAGTAAATTAAAATAAAGATATTAATTAATATATATTAAAATGTTATATTGAAATAAGAAGGAGAATAAGTTATACTTTTTGAGAAGAATATAAATATTAATAGTATATATATCTATTATTATATGTAAATATAGAAAGAATAAGACTTCTACTTTAAAAGCTTATAAGATACTTATTAAAATACTTTCTAAGATTAGAAAGAAAAAGATTTCAGTATAATCGAAAGAAGAATATTATAATTACTTGAGAATTACCTTATCAGTAGAAAGATATATTTTTCTTTAAGTAATATAATTATGAAGGGAAAATTAATAGAAATGTGGGATAAAGATATATATTTTTAATAAGTAGAAAAAGGTATTAAAGTTAATTATAAAGGCTATTACTACTCAATATAAAAGATTAAGAAGAGTTCAAAATATATTTAATAACCTTTAAAGTTAGAAGGCTTATACTTATTAAGAAATAATAGCTGTTTATATTGAAAGACTTAAAAGTAGAAATACTTCTAATATAAATAATTCTATTGAAATTAAGTATTAGAAGTATATTAATACTAAGCTTATAACTAGTCAGACTAAATATTTAGATAATTATACTTATATAAAACCTTATTATAAAATATAATTTTAATTAGAAAGAATAGTAACTAGGATGATAGAAACCTCTAAAGCTTTATATATACTTTAGGGGGACTTACTGGATATCTCTAAAGTAATATATTGTTTTTAACTAATCTTATAAGGAAATCAAGCTATTATTCAGTAAGGTATATTAATTACATAATTAATATAAAAATAGAAACTATAATATCTTTGAAGATAGAATATAGATATTTATCACTTAATATATTAATTGTAATATTAGATAGAACTCTATAGGAGGAGTATTTGATAATATAATAATTTGATAAATATATATATATATATATATTATAAATATTAATTATATTAATTTAAAGTAATCTCTCAATTATCCAAATAGCTATTATAATTAGAAATAAATTCAAAACTCTTATAGCATACTATAATCATTATAAAGAATAGAAGAATGTTAACTTTAAGATATTTAGTAAAGATTATAACTTCATTAATATAATTAAAGTATGCAGAATAATAGTAATTAGGTTTAACTCATTTAAATATCTATTTGAATTCTTAAGACTAATAAGAGAAAGTTAATGAAAAGATCTATATAGCTATATACTAAGTATATAATATAGTTAATACTTTTTACAATATTATCAATAAAATAAAACCAACTATTGATACGTTATGTAAATAGATCATAGAAATCTTTATAATTTAATAATAATACTTTAAAAAAAAAGTAATTAAATTATAAACTATAATGAATTTCCTCAACCCTACGACCTTAGTGGTTACTTTCAGCTATATATATCAAGCCCTAGCCTCAATAAGGTTCTCCCCATACAGACTATTACTATAAGGTTTTCTATTACTATAGAATTAAATATTAAAACTAGGAGTATAATCGTCTATAATAATAGGTAAGTATATTATAATTTCAACTAGTTATAACTTAGTATTAGTATAAATACTATTATTGGGTAGGGTTTATAGTTAAATTTATATATAGGGTGAAGAGTTTAGATATTATTCTAAGTATAGAGTAAAAGTAACTAAATAATTAATTTCTAGGTAACTATATATATAATAACTAAAAGTATCGCTAATACTTTAATTATTAGTAATTATATTAACTTCTATATTAACTAAGTAATAATAATATCTTAAGGCTATTTCATAGAAAGCCTTAAGAGAGAAATATATATAATAAATACTAAGTATGAATAAAACTAGTAATAAAATACTAGTTAACAAAATATATTACTAAGGAATATAGAATCGTAGTATTATATTTCAAAAAGGTATTTATTATTAATATAGAATTAATAATGGAAATTATTACTTATTTTGATAATACTATACTAATAATATAAATAAGATGTTAAAAGAGACTTTGTAATAGTTTACTTCATAATAATTAATAGTAAAGTTAGATTAATTAATCTTAAGAAACTAATAGATACCTTCTAGAACTATACTTAGTATTATTTTATAATATTACTTAAATTACAAATCTTCCTACTTTTAAAAGTCTTTAAGATTATATTTAGAGGTATCTTTTGAAATATACAAATAAGAAGACTATTTATAAGAAATATCTAATAATTAAAAGCTCTTTAGAAGATTATATCTAATTTCTGACCTAATAAAACTACTCTAAAAATAAAGATAAGATTTAGAAATAAGTAAGGTTTTATAAGCCTCAGTATAATTCAAAGTCCTATATCTTTTAGAGGTATTAATTCTAGTTTTAGATTAATAATTACCCTACTTCTTCTTAGTCTCTTTAATATAAATCAACTCTTAATCTACCTTAATAACCTTATAATAGAATGAAATAATAAAGAGTACTATTACTTATAGAAAGATATAATAAATACCTATAGTTCTTAATCAAAGAGAATCCCTATAATAAGGCTATTAACTTCTTTATAGAAATAGAAATAAAATAACTCCATAAAAGGTTTAACTACCCTAATATCTAAAAGTTAAATAGTATCTTTAATAAAATAGGCTAAACCATAACTAGTAGTAAGATTAAAGTAATTATAAAAAGCGATTATTAATATTAAATAAATAATAAGACGGCATATTAATTCAAGTTCAGTTTTAAAGATAACTATAAATTCAATATAGAAATAATTATTAATATCATGTACCTCAAAAGTAATAAGCCTATACTACACATAGTTAATATATTAATAATATTTATAGCTATAACGCTTATAAGAAGTATCTCTATAGAATATATATAATACCTATTAAATATATATTAAATTAATATATATCAGAGTCCCCTAAGTAGAATTTTTAGTAATACAAAATATAGCTTTACTATTAAAGGCTTTACAGGAAAAACTAATAATATAAATAGTAAAGTAAGAATTATACTAATTGAAACTTATAATAATATTAGTAAGATCAAATAGTATTATACCCCCCTATAAAAAGCTTATCAAATTATATATAATAAAATACTAAAAGTACTAAGAGAAGGAATACTCTAAAATATAATTAAAACGATCAATAATACTAGTAGTCCTAATAGCTTTATATTAATTCTACCTATTTTTAAAATATATTTATACTTTGATATATTATTACTACTATTTCTAGATATAATGAGATAGATATGTAGTAGTTATTTTAAAGGGAATAGGAGAGGTATATAAGATTTATATATAATACTAAGTTTTAGATATTTTAAATGTATATAATAACCTTTTTATAGTATCTTTCTACTAGCTCTTATTATAATTAGATATATATATCTATTAAAATACTAAGGTTAGATTAGACCCTTTAGACTTAATTTAATTAATAATAAGATATATATTATAAACCTAGAAAGTAGACTTAATACTTTCTAAATAATAATAGTTAAATTATACTACTAGTCTTAAGATAAAGAGAATAATAATGAGAATCCTTATAATAATAGAATTAAAAAAGAAATTCTACTGGAAGAAATAGTTATAGTAATAATACCTAAAGAGAAACTAAGATAATAAAGATAACTATAGAGAAACAATATCTTTATTATACAAACTAGCCCCTCTAATACTATATATTAGAATATCTACTTTATAGTAAAAGAAATGGAAATACTAATTGAAACTATCGATTTCTACTAATATAGCTTTATTATAACAGTAGGCAAACCCTTTAAAGAATTACATACTAAAGATTAAGAGACCTAATTAGTAGAAAACGTAATATGCTTTAAATACTTTAATCTTTAAAAATATAAATAGATAAAGATCTTTAGCCTCAGACTTTTTAATAAGGTTAAAAGTACTAATAATATACTATATAAAGAGTTACAGCTAATTATTAAGATATTTAATCATTAGAAGAAGACTAATATCTTTATATGATTATTAATAATATGATAAGTTAACTAATGCTTTATACTAATACTATTAGTAAACCTACAATCTAATATCTCCATAGAAATCTATCTTTATAATATTACTTAAATATCTATATAAATAGAGATATAGCTAAATTACTTCATACTAATAAAACTACTAACTCATTTATAATGAATATATTTAGAAAGTATTATTATTATCATTATCTAGCTATTATATAACATTATAAAATTGAATACATATTAATACGCAATATATTCCAACTAGTATAAAAATAGACTAGAGATAGAAACCTCATTATATAATTCATATTTTATAATTTCTAAGTTATATAATTCATACTTTAATATAATAAGTATATAAATAGACATCACTCTTAGCTTCTCCTTATTTAAATTTAATTATAAAACAGAAGAGCAGCTTTAATAAGTAGGATTTATAGTAAGGCTGAAGTTAATGTTTATCAATTATAAATCTCTCACTTTTAACAAAAGTATAATAACCCTTAAAATAGTAATAATATAATCCTTACTTAAAAAAGCTAAGGTAAGAAGATTAGACTTATTGATTATACTTCTAATAGAATAAACTTAATATATATTGCATAACAAATATAAGAAGTATATATAACCTCTATATACTAATTAGAAGTATATTTCAACCTTTCTATTATAATTTAATACTAAGGCTTAATAGAAGAAGATATTAAGAAATTTAATAAATACTTTATATAGTAGATAAATAACTTAGAATAAAACCTAATATTCATTCCTATTAATCTTAAAGAAATTAAATCTATATCTTTACTAATAAATTCTTTTTGAAAAGTAAAGATATAATATTTCATTTAGGATTTATTAGTATCTTAAAGATAAAAGGAAATAATAAAGATAATAATATTTTCAAACTTAAAAGTAATATTATCTATTTCTCTTCTACTAAATTAAAAGGAATTATATAACATATACTAACCTCTAAAGTCTGTAGTATAAGTATAAGAATTGATATAAAATATATAATCTCTACTACTCTTAAGTAAATTGCTAAATACCTAAAGATATTAATAATATTAATAATAATTTATAGTAACTTCTACTCCTTCTATAAATACCTTATTAAGTTAGATATTACTAAAAGGAAATATTTTATAATTAATATTACAATATTTTAATAATTATATAAATAGAAAGAGATACCTGAGATTTATTAGATTAATAATACAAATAATCTCATAAATAGTATAATTAAAAAATCTGATAACTAAACTTTTAAAAGATTTATAATAATAAATAAAGTAATTTGATTACTTTTACTCTATATTTGGAAAACTATTTAGGTTCTGCATCCTATATATAAATTTAACTATACATTCTACTTATAAATTGTATTCATACTGATACTAGCTTATAGTTAATTAAAATAGTAATGAAATTACTTATTATTATAGATACTTATACTTCTAGTTTTAATATTTAACTCTATAGCAATAGAAGACCTGATAATAATAATTTATATAGGGAAAGCTTTATCAAGATTAGGACTTAATATATATAGCTAAAAGTAATTATTATAGTTATAGGGTTGAGAATCTTTATATACTTCTTAAATATGGAATAAAATAGAATACCTATAAAAACTAGGTATTCTATAATCTATTCCTCTTTTATATCTTATCTTTAGTATAACCTAATAATTAGAATAATAATATATTCTATAAAAAATATAATTACTTTATATAGTTAACATAAAGTAATTAAGAGACTTTCTATTAGAATATCTTACCTATTAATATTAGAACTATATATTACTTTTGGAAAGTCTTTAAATAATATTTATAAATATTACTAGTAGTAGTAATATTTAGAAGAAGGCTTATGTTATACTAATTATACGACTAAAATAATTAATCCCTTATGAAATATATAACATTCAAAGACTTACTAGTTATGTTAAATATTAATAGTTATAATTTCAAAATACTTATTCACCTATAGTTAATATAAGTAGTTTAGCTTGGTATTCTATTAGTAGTTTTATTTTTTTAATTATTAAAAGGAAATAAGATTTGTAGTTAGAATAATATAAAGAGTAGTATTATATAAGTATAATTTAACTTCCTTATTTTTACTAATTGTAGTAAAGATCTTAGTATCTCTATAGTTTTTAATAAATATAAACTTTATATTATATTAAATATAATGTCTTATAAGAACTTTTCAAAAGGTTATAAAATACTTTATATCTTAGAAGATATAAATTGGGGTATTCAAATTGAAAATAAAAGGATTATAAAAAGAATATTATTAAGATCTTTCTTTCTGATATATTTACTATATAATGTTATAATTACTTTAGCTTGAAGGTTATATATATTATTACTATTATTTAAGAATTTAAACTTTGTTTAAGAAGTTTAGATCTAAAAGTAGTAATCATGTTATTCTCTTTTTAATTAAAGAATTTAATACCTAGCTCTTATAAGCTAACTAAAAGTATGTATAGTAATAAAATATTCAAGTATAGCTTTGTTCATACTTTAGAAAGTATAGGGGTTTATCTATATTCTCAAAGTATCTCTTATTACTTTAAGTATTTAAAGTTATAGCTAAAACTTCTACTATAATATTGAAAGTATTATAATTAAACTTACTATATACGAAAGCCTTAGATAGATATTATATTACCTCTATAATAACTAAAACAATTTTATCTCGGAATATTGAATCTAAATAGCTATAAATGATATGTATATAGTCTTATATATAAGACTTAAGTAATAACAAGACTAATAGAAATGTAAAATTATAAGTTTAAAATACTTTAATAATAGAAAAAGTATAATTAACTACTTGAGCTTTATATATAGTATCTTATTACTTCTGAAATTATACTTTAGTTACTATTTTTATAATAAGATACTTAAGTCTAGAAGACTAAAGTATTTTATAATATATTAAAGTAGTATGTTAAATGTATAAGTTATTGAACATACTAAAATAATTATAAGAATTAATAGTTTATATTACTATATCTTCTTCTATATAATAATATTAATACTGTAGTATTTTACTTATATATTTGAAGGTTTAAGTTATTATATAAACTTAATTTAACTATTTATATTAATATTCTTAAATTTTTAAAATATAGAGATTCTAAAACGCTAAATAAGCTTTTAGACGTTTTTGTATAAGGTTTATAATATTTCTTATATAAACTTCTTTAATAATATCTACTAAGAGTTATTAATCTTCTTCATAATCTGCCTTTATAGGAATAGAGCTTTTAAGAATACCTAATTCAAGTATTTTAAAGACTTATTAATACTACTTAGCTTTTAGAAAGTTATTTAAAAGTAACTTTTAAAAGGGCTTTAAAAAGAAGCTTAAGTAAGTAGTTATCTTAAGGTTAAAATAATCTATAAGCTATAAGATTTAGTTTCGATTTAAAAAGTATTATATTAAGTAAACTACTAATTTGTTCTCTTAAGGATTAAAAGAAGAGTATATTTAATGAATATCTTACTATTTAAAATATATTGAATTATTATAATATATACTTTTAGCTTAATAGCTTATTAGTATTATGAGACTTTTAATTATTATATATAATCAGGCGGTAAGATTTAGTATATATTATTTATAATTTAATATAGTTATATATGCTATGTAAGGTTTTAGTTTGAGTAGTTTAATTAGGGCGAGGCCTATAGAGATAATACTAGTGCCTGAGGTTTAGCTAGTGTAAACTCTGCTTTTCAAGCGTGTTATTCCTCATAATATAGTATAAATAGAGATAACTAGTTATATACTATTTATACAGTCCATTAATTACGATATTTACCGATTATAAATTAACAAATAGTAATAATAATAGTTATTAAGAATATAATAAGTAAAACTAAATAAAAGTTAAGACTATAAAGGTATAGCTTCTTCTTAACTAGAAATAGTTTTTATAAAATAGTTTCTAGATATTATATAAATATATATAGTAATATAATTAGTTATCTTATTATTATACAAACCTATAAATAGTAATTAAATATAGGAACTTTCTTTCTTTTTATATCTATTTTCATTATAATAAAACTACCATAACTACTTACAGTTTAAAAACAACTTATCCAGCCTAAAAACATAATACTCAACTACCGATTACTACTTATTTCATAGTAATAGTAATATATAAAAAGCTTTGAAGAGATTCTATAAATCGTATTATTCTTCCTACTATAGGAGTAGAAATTTAATAAGTATATTAAGAGTCTAATAAATATATAAATAGTAATCGAAAACTGAAAGAAAACTCAAATTATGTACTATAGAGATAAAGGTTTTTGAAATCTAGGATTAGCTTTATTTAAACTATAAGACTATAAGAATATAGTCTATAAAGAGAGGCAATATATTAAGATACTAGTAGCCCCTAGCTAGGCTTAAGTTTAGTTATATATAAAGAGGAGTAGTTAGGCTTATAATAGTTACAATCTAAAGGTAACAAGGTTAGATTGCAATATATTAACAATCTTATATCTATATTAAAGCTTTCTATATAAATCTATTACCTAAATACTAGTATACATTCCTAGTAAATAGATAAATAAGTTTTAAAATATTATTAAGATCAACAAATATAAGCTACTAGAAGTACTATTTGTTATAATAAATAAATATTGTAGCATAGTAAAAAGAAGATATTACTATTATTAATTATACTATATTATAAAATATATAATCATTATACATATTACTATACATATTATTATAGAATAGTTTCTAAGATTATATTAATATATATAGCTATATAATTAGCTACCTCATTACTACAAAAACCTAAGAATAGTAATTATATATAGAGGCCTTCTTTCCTTATATATCTATATTTATAAACTGAAATTATCTTTTACCTACTTATCATACTAAAAGAACAATTTACTCAAGCTAAACAAATAGTACTAACTACCTATTACAACTTACTTTATAATAGATAGTAATATAATTAGTATATCTATACGAGTAATAAAACTATAATTAAAACAATCTATTAAATAGTAAAGCTACTATAATTACTTATAATTAAGTTACAAAACTATAGTTAAATCGTATTCTTCTAACTAAACATACTATAAAGTAAGAACTACTCTGATATAATAAAGAGTAGTGTTTACTATATATATTTTATTTGTAAAACTTCTTTTAATTAGTTTGAAGAAATAGAAGCTTTAGGTTTCAAAGTCTCTTTCTTTACGTTCTTCTATTTGAATATATTATCCTTATCTAATTACTAATTAGATTAATTAGATCAGCTAGATTACTATATAGATTTCAGCTTAAAATCATAGTAACTATAATAATAACATTATTCGTTAACTATAGTAATTACTACAGTAATTAACCCTATAATAACTACTATAGTAATTAATATTATTAATACTACCCACTATACGTAACACCTATAGCAATTATATTACTTCTAATAATAATAGTGATTATACTTCTATATAATTTATAATATTTATATAAACGTAAAGTAATAGAGGTTATACTTCTATATAAAACAAAAGTAGTACTAGTACTAGTACTACTAATACTTATCTTTTATATAGTTATAATAACAACAGTAATGCTAATTATAATAATAATAATAGCTTAAAACCTATATATACTAAAAGGATATATAATTCTAAAAGCTCTAAAAATACAATATCTAATACTTCTAAAAATAGCATTAGTAAGGTAAGCACTAATAGTTATAATATACCTAGCAATCATAGTAGTAATAATTATTATAATAATAATAATACTCTTAATAGTAATTATATTAGTAATATTATAGTAAATGTTAGTAATAGTAATAGCTACTCAGAATACGATACTTCAGACTAAGAAAGTAGAACTATAAGGATATAGCTACTTTTTAACTAGAGGTAATTATTATAAAATTGTTTCTAGTGCCTATATAAGTATATATAGTTACACAATCGGCTATCCTATTACTACAAAAGCCTATATATAGTAGTTATACATAAAGGCTTTCCTTCCCTATATATCTATATTTATCAAATAAAACTACCTTTTGGTTACTTATAATCCTAAAAACACGGCTTACTTAGCCTAAAAAGGTAATACTAACTACTTATTACTATTTATTTCGTAAGATATATCGTAGTATACTTTCTACTCATTATTAGTAATAAGTATTAAATATATAGTACTAGCCATAGCTAAATATATAGCAATTAATAAGTAATCGCTATATTTTGAATCTGAAGCTTTGTATAATACTATATACTATATAGTTTAATAATAGAAGTAAAGAATTAGAATATTATATTATATCTGTATAGTAAGATTATAGATAGCATACTTTACCCTCTAGATAGACTAACAATAGTAAACAGAACTTAGTAATGTAGTAATTAGTTAAGACTTAGTTTTAGTCTGGAAATAAATAATATAAGGTAATGGACCAATAACCACATATACAAATTTACTAAAATAAACTATATAATAGTCTTCATAGTAATAACTTTGAAGTTTTAACTTTACTATAGTAATATTTAAAATATCAACTTATATTAACTAGTTACTAATAATACTACTAGTATATTTTAGAAATACTAGCTATATAGATGAAAGAAAGCAATAGACTACGGTACACTAATTAACAATCGCTCTTTTCAATATAATCAAGTCAATAGCTAATAATAATAATAATAATGATAATAATGATAATAATGATAATAATGATAATAATGATAATAATGATAATAATAATAATAATAATAATAATCATAATCACAATAATAATAATAATAATAATCATAATAATAGTAATAATAATAATAATAAGAACTATAGGTACTTTTATAAAACCCTAAATAAGTTTATGTTATATAAAGATAACTTTACTACTTTCCTTAGCTTTCTTCAAATAGTTATAGCTAAGTTTAGCTTTGAAGTACTATTCATATATAAAGCTATTAGTATAACTAAGAAGTATAAGATTAAAAGAGTAAAAAAGAATCTAGAATTTAAAAGTAAAGTATTTAGTAGTAACTTTAAATACTTTCAGTTTATATTAGAAGTAGTTTACTAACCATTATACTAAAACACTATATATATTGAGATCTACTTATCATAATCATAAGCTAATAGTCAAAGAAGCTAAAATAACCTAACGTTAGAGATGTTATATTATTATATACTATTAGTATAGTATGATTTTATAATTTTCAAGGATTTAAAGTAATTGTAACTATAGCTATCAATATAGGGTAAATTAGGGTATTAGTCCTAGCTAGGTACTAAATGTTCTCTATATAAAGGGAAAGGCTTAAATGTATTCATATGTAAGGCTTTTAATACTATATTAAATTAATAGGAAGTTTTATAAGTTTATTAATCTATGATGTCTCCTACCTATCAGTAAGGCTTTGACATATTAACTAGTAATCTTTAGGCTAAGTGAAAGTATCTAATCCCTTCTTATATACAATAAGGCTTCTCATAAGATATTATACTACTAATTAGATATATAAGGCTTCTTATAATTAATCAAGCTATTGAAATATTAGTTTATATTTACTTGCTAGTTATTTATCTAATAAGGTATTTTTATTATACTATAGACTTCGAGTTTTAAGCTGAATATAATCTTAAGACCTCTTTAGTAGAGTTTTAATAACTTACTTACTTTTACTCTTTATTTAGAATAGTATTTAGACTCTTCATTCTATATAGAGATTTAACTATAAACTTTACCTAATAATGATATTTATACTAATATTAGTTTAAAATTAGTTAAAGTAGTAACAAAGTTACTTATTGTTATAAATAATTATAATCCTAGTTTTAGGATTTAACTCTATAGTAGTAAGCGTCCTTATGGTAGTAATCTATATACAGAAAGATTTATGAAAGCTAAGTCTTAATATGTATAGCTAAAGTAACTATTAAGGTTATAGGATTAAGAACTTTTATAAACCCTTTAAAAATAGAATAATTATAAAAACTAGGTATTCCATAATCTATTATTCTTCTATAATTTATATAATAAATCTAAAATGTTGTCGAAATCTATATAGCTACTTCTAAAAAGATACGTATAAGATACGTATAGAAATGCCTAGTTATAATTATTATAACTAGGGTTCTTATGATATTAAATTAAACTTCAATGATATTATTCTAAATACTTTAATTAATACGTGATTTATAGATATTCAAAAGATAATTATCTAGCTATTTAATATATTATTATACTAAGCTAATAATATTAAAGACTAAGTCTTAATTAGATAGTATTCTAATATTAATATCTTTATAGTATAAATTACTAGATATCTTAAAGTATTATAGTAACTTAATTATAGGAGTTTTGAAAACTATCTAGTTATACTAGAAATATCTATATCTATATAAGTTGTATTTATATATTAATTATACTTAATTAAAATATTAAGACTATTGATTAATAAGAATAAGCTAAGTCTTACTATACTTATAAAAAGATTGTAAGTTAGTTTGTATTAGTAGTACAGAACTTCTATACTAATAGTATAAAGTTTTATTTTAGGGATAGGTAAAGCTTAGTCTATAAATAGTATACTTATAGCTAGTAGTTATGGAATATCTAGAGATATTCAAATCTTATATTACTAGAAAAGTATAAAGATATAAAGGTATAAAAGTATAAGGTTCTTATAGAAAGAGTTATTAGTTATTTATTATTAAAAACATTAATATAGGATAAGTATACTAGTTATTATAATTATAAGAAGCTTACTTCTAGATTAATTATAAGCTAGGTATAATAGTTAGTAGAGGGGCAGGAAGGCTAAAGTTATATCTTAAGAGGTGATATATCTACTAATAGTCGCAATAGAGAGCGAGCTATTAGTCTTTCCTATAAACCCTTAATAATAAAATATTTATAATAAACTTTTATAGAGTAATTGAGTTTCTAGTAAGATACCTAAACCTTATTTTAATAATTAGTAGCTATAGTATAGCCTAGTTTACTATATATTTCATATAAAAGGTAATCCCTAAAATATAAATCTTTTACTAGGAAATTTTGTAGAATTTTGATCTCTCTTTATTATTTAAATACTAACTCTTTAGTAATAATACTCCTATTTATTCCTAGGAGCTTTTATAGGAATTATAAAGAATCTCCTAAGAATACTTAACTACTTAAACTATTACCCTAAATTACTAACTATTAAAATTTCTAATACTATAAATATCTCTATATTCTAGCTTTAAAGCAATAGAGGAAAGTAAAGAAATAAAATCTTAAGGCCTTTAATTAATATACTTGCGACTTTATAAATAGCTAATTATTAAGTTTAAAGCTTCAGGAAGGATATATAGCCCTTATACTGAAATATATATAGTATGTTATACTAATACAACTCTTAAAATAGAATTTAATTAATAACTAGTAAATAAATATTATAAAATCAGCTTATATAGAGTCTAGTAAACTATATCAATAGTTATACTACTAGGCTTATAAGTTATATAATAGCTTTATTATAGCTTACTAAACTCTATATACCTTAGAAGCCGCTATCTATAAAGTATAGCTGTCTTAAATTACTATTAGCTAAACCTCAACTTTATATAAAGTAATACCCTTATAAAGAAAACTGTAGAAATAACTAAGGAATCTTAAGTAATCTTTATAGTGGAAGTAAATTAGTAATACTAAGCTTACTGATAGTTTGCTACTAGATAGCTATACTAATATTCTTTCTATGAAAGAAGATTATTATTCGAGGATATATATAAATATTATTATAATAGCTATTATATTACTAAACTTATCAATAGTTGTAAAGGTTAATACTAGTAATATAAGCGTCACTATATACTTACTAGTAGGTTTAGAGAATACAGTTATTAATTTTATATATTCAGATACCGAGTATTTAATAGCTATTTATTATAGTAGAACTATAACTATAATTCTAGTTTTACTTCTCTAAGAAGTAGAAGTTAAAGGATTATAGAAAATAGTTATAAGTTTGATAAAATAAAGACTAATAATAAAAAGTAAATCTCTATAAGTTATAAGACTTTAACTTAATAAAATAACTAGTAATAACTCTAAGAAAGCTTTAATTTGGAAGTAGCTTTGAATTACTATATTATATAATATATAATAATCCTAGCTATTTTAGCTCTCGATACAAGCTATAAAGTATATATTCATAGCTAATTTAACTTACTATTATAGTAAACTACTTATAATATAATTTAATATATAGTTATAGAAAGCTATATATCTTTATATAGCTAGTAGTGTTATAGGCTTAGGCCTAAAGCCTTTTTTATTGTATAAGTAGTATATATATAAGCTATAGACTTACATCTATATTATTTAGTTTATGAAAAGTAGTAAGAAATATTTATTTTACATACTACCCTACTTTTCAGATTTAAGAGTTTTATATTTATAATTAAGATACTTTTTTTATTATAGATCTATGAGAATAATATTCTTTATTTGACATATTCTTCTAGATTCTTCCTCCTATTTCTCTATTATAATAGGGTTAAATGTAGAGGAAATTATGTCTCTTATTTATTTTAATTATTCTAGTTTAAATGGTTGATATTGGCTTTCATGGTATTTAGAGGTAGATTTATCTCTTTTTAGTTTCTTATGAATTAAAGTAAGGAGATATATTTATACTATTCTAGATAAATTGAAGTTAGAAGATATAATATGACATTTGTATCCTAATTTACTAGATAATACTCAGAATTGTGAAAAATATAAGTAGAGGTTTTTCAAGTTTTAAATAGTTATAATAAGCCTATTGATAGATTTAACATTAATAAATAATAAGAAATAATAGTTATATTCTAATTATGAATTAGTAAAAAGATAAAAGATGTCGAGGGTAATATAAGAGATCTGAAGATTTATCTATTATTTTATAGAATAGAACTAAGCTTTTAAGTTTAATTTATAACAAATGCTTTTAATTTATAATAGTAATTAGTTACTTTTGCTCTATATCTAGAATAGTATCTTAGCTTCTTATCTTATATATGGATTTAATACTAAACGTTACCTAATAATTGTATTTCTATTAATACTAACTTATAATTAGTTACAATAGTAATAGAATTACCTATTACTATAAGTAATTATACCCCTGATTCTTATATTCAACTTCATAGTAACAAAAGACCTTATAATAATAATTATTATAGAGAAGGTTTAACCTTAACTAAAGCTTAGTATATATATCTGAAAATAATTATTAAAGCTCTAAGGTTAAGAACTTTTATAAATCTCTTGAAAGAAAACAAAGTAAATATTCAAAACTAAGTATTCTATAATCTATTACTCGTCTATATTTATATTTTCATAAGAAACCTAAAGTGCCCTTAAAATCTATATAACTATTTTGAAAAAGAGTACTACAGAATAGGTGTAGAGATATTTAGCTATAATTATTATAACTAAAACGACTATTCTACTAGAATAGACTTTAATAACATCATTCTAATTATTATAATTAATAAATAGGTTATAGATATTAGAAAGAATATTATCTAACTATTTAATAATTTATGATATTAAGCTAGTAATATTAGAAACTAAGTATTAATTAAGTAATACTCTAAGATTAATATACTACTATAATACTAACTATTCGATATTTGAAAGTATGATGATAGTATTAATATAGAGAGTTTCAGAGTTATCTAACTATATCAGGAGTATTTATACGTATTATTTATAAGGGAGTTATATTTAATATAAAGATACTATTAACTAATAAGAATAAGCTTAGTTCCAATATACTTCTATAAGAATTATAAGTTAGTATATATTAATCATAGAAGACTATTATAATTATAGTATAAAGTCGTATCTTACGAGTAGACAAAATTTAGGTTATAGTAGGAATATTAAAAATTATAAATATTAAGGTTATGATTAATATTCGAATAGAGTATTTATAATTAGCAGTAACTATGTATTATAAGACATTCGAATTATATATAATAGCTATAAAGGTATAAAAATACAAAATTACAAATGTATACGGTTATTATAGAAGGAGTTATGAATTATTTATTACTAACAAGATTAGTATGAAATAAGTATACTGAGTATAATTATAAGGGGTTTAACTCTTGATTACGTAAAGGCTACCTATAGTAGTTGATAGGGGAATAAGAGAGTTGAAGTAATATTTTAAGGGGTAATATATCTACTGATAGTTAAAATAGAAAGCGAGCTCTTAGCCCTACAAAATTATAATAATATAATTAAGCATAAAGAAGGATTTTATATTATTATAATGGAAGACTTTAAAAGAGGTTTGAAAGATTAATAAGTCTAATAAAGCCGATTTAGTAATTTGAATTTAACGATAGTAAAATGATTTGAAAACAGAGTAAATTAATAAAGAGATAAGTTGTTAATAAATAAAAGAATAAGTCATATAGAAGGATGATAAGATATATAATAATTATATAATAAATTATAATCAAAGTTATTTAGAACTTGGACTATAATGAAAATAAATCTAGTTTCTAAGAAAGTTAAGATAGAAGATGAATAAGTAGATTTATAAGCTTAATTTTATATAAAAGTATACGTTAAGTATTCTGAGAAGCCTAAAAACCAAAGTAATAAGAAGATATATTTTAAATAAAGAGATTGCTTTCATATATATATATTACTAGAAAGGATTTATTGTATTATAATATATTAATACTTAAAAAGTATCTGAGAGTGAAATAGTAAAAGTTGTAACTATTAAATAGTTAGTTAATAACGAAGAGAAAATTCCTAAACCTCTTTTATTAAGTATAATAAGATTTCTATTCAATAGATTAATCTTTAAGAATATTCCATTTTATATAATAATTATTCCTAATAAATCTAGGAATATTTGTCTATTTAAATATAACGAGAATTATAATTTTTTATTATTTCTTATATAAATTTATAACGATTCATTTAACTGCTAAATAATTATAGGAGAATTTATAATGCTTTCAAAAGTAATTATTCTCTAATTCATTATAATAATAATAATTTCTCAGTCTAAGAATACTTCTCAATTTATAAAACATAATATCTTCAATTTTCAAAACAATTATAAAGTTATATCAAAGATTTCTGATGTGTTGAAATATGAGATAACTCTTAAAGTCTCTTTTTATTATAATATATCGTATAAAATACTATTAAAGTTAAAGTAATTAATGAATATATTTAGAGGGATAGTAATAATACCTTCATAAGAGTCTATGATATTACTAATTTTATAGCTAGCTATAATTCTGATAAAAGGCTTTATATTATAAACTATAGAATTAATTTCATTTCTAATAGCTTAACTAGAATAATTAATAATTTAATTATTATAGATAATTTTTAAAAGAAAGTGAAAATCTATAGATACATTAATCTACTCAATACTTATTTTATTAAGATTCCTTTTTACTAGTTTCTACTTCAAGCGTTTAAGAAGATTACTAGAAATCTTTATTATAAGATCTTTCAACTAGTCAATAAATTTTGGACCTCTTTTAAATATTCATTAATCTAATGGGTTAGATATTAGACCTTTTTCAAATAATCAAGTAACTAATTTACTTCTATTATATTAGTGATTATATCTTTTTATTTAACTTCTTCATTAAAGATTCAAAGAATCGTAAAGAGAATTTAGACTATTATACATAGATTAAATAAAGACAGTAGATAGTTCTCATTCTAATCCTAAGACTTAAGCTTTAACTAATAAATATTGATTAAAATAGAGACTTGTAATTATATTACTACTTATAATATAACTTTAGCTTTTATACCTCTTACTAGCTTCTACCGCTAGTATCGAATTCATTTTAAATCAAACTAGTAATAGTTATAGTAATTAGTATATTTACTTCTTATCAAATTGTTCAATAATAAATAATAGATAACTCCTTCTACAATAAGTATATATCTTTATACTTTTACATTTCTTTTAATACTATAATTACTCATATAATACATAATGGCATCACTATCCAAGCTTATTATAACTGATACTACTAATAATCGTATTCTAAAATAAAAGCTATACTTAAAACTATGTGTAGAATTAAGACTTAACATATTAATTAGGTATTAAATAAAGCAACTTAATGGTATAAATATAATATAGAAGAAAGTTCTTCTTCAAATAACTAAGAACTTACTATTATAGATATCTATTTTGAAGTAAGTATACTCTTTATTAAACCTATATAGAGATTTACTTTAAAAGTAGCCAAAGGTTAATTATAATACTTAATAGATTAAGAAAGTTTTGATTCTATTCTAGAAAAGAAGTATATTTGGTTATATTAATAATGGAAAGAAAATAACTCATTTCTATTCCACAAATATACTTAAGTTACTATAGTGTTAAAATACTTAGAATAATAAATAGATAGGCTTTTAAGTTTGAAATACTATTTATTTAGTTACTTTTGCTCTATATCTAGAATAGTATCTAAGCTCTTTACTTTATATATAGATTTAACTATAGAATCTACCTAATAATAGTATTTATACTAATACTAGCTTACAACTAGTTAAAATAATAATAGAATTACCTATTGTTATAGATTATTATACCTCTAGTTCTGATATTTAACTCTATAGTAATAGAAGACTTTAAAGTAACATTGAGGGAGAACTTTATATAAACTATAACTTAATATATATAACTAAAAGTAACTACTAAAATTATAAAGTTACAAACCTTTATAAATCTCTTCAAAATAGAATAAAACAGAATACTAAAAACTAAGTGTTCTATAATCTATTATTTTTCTATATTCTTTATAATAAAACCGAAGTCTCCTTATAATCTGTATAAATACTTATACAACATACTATAAAAGAAATCTAGAGATATCTCACTATAGTAATTGTAATTGAAACTATTACTTTGTTCGAATAAGTTTGAATAGAACTATCCTAAATACTATAAGTAATAAGTAACTTATATATATTCAAATAAATATTGTCTAGTTAACTTATTATCTACTACATTAAACTAATAATATTAAAGACTAGGTATTAATTAGATAAACTTTTATATTAATATACTACTATAATACTGGTCACTTAATACCTTAGAAACTTATAATAATATAATTATAGAAGTTTTGAAAACTATCTAGCTATACTAGGAGTACTTATAATTATATAAGTATTATTTGTATGTTAATTATACTTAATATATTAAGATTATTTACTAATAGAATAGACTGAATCTTATTATACTCATATAGAAATAATAAATTAGCTTATAGTAATAATGGAGAACTTTTATATTAGTAGTATAACATCTTATCTTAGAAGCAGGTATAGTCTAGTGAAGATATTAAGGTTATAGATATTAATATTATAATAAACATTTAAATAGAATACTTATAGTTAGTAGTAATTAAATATCTTAAGACATTGAATTTATATATAGCTATAAAATGATAAGAATATTAAATATAAAAGTATAAAGATATAAGGTTATAAAAAAAGAGTTATGAATTATTTATTGTTAAAAAGTTAATATAAGATAAGTATACTTGTTATTTTTACTATAAGAACTTAGCTTAAGATAAACTAGGGGCTAGTTATAGTAGTTAGTAAGGAGATAGGAGGGTTAAAGTTATTTATAAAATATAATATATCTACTAATCGTTATAGCAGAGAGGAAGCTAATAGTTTTTCCTTTTAAATATTATTTATTCTAATATTAATATATAATTAACTTCTATATATTACTTTCTATAGAACCTCTCTACTAGTTTAAGTTATTTTAGATATCTTAGTAAATTAAAGAAGTTAAAATAAGTTAAAGATTAATTATATTATAAATCTAAATAGAATATTTATATAAATAATACATTTACTATATTCGTGTGATAGCTATAAGACTACTACTACTAAATATTCCCAAGTGAAGTAATAGCTTTAGATATATATATATATCTATATATATACAAATATATAAGATCTAATCTTATTATATTATTATAATTAGCTACCATCACTTATCACTCCCCTTTCAACCCAAGCATCGAAGGCCTTGACAGCAACTCTCACTTTCGCGTTTCTGTCATACGCTCTTGTCTCGCCTGGTCCCTACGTATAACGGATTATTACCCTGCTCTGTCTGCCCTCGATAAACAACTGGACTTCTAGGGCTGCAAAAACAATCGAGATACGGAGCCTACTGCCGGTTGCAGACTCTCAGATTCACCATGGCCCAGGTTACTCCTCCGTCGCGGCCTCGTGGTTCGTCGGCAATACGGACGGACCGTCATGCACCTTTATACCGTCTCAATTCCAATCAAAGCAGCACAAGCATATTCGAGGAGGTAGAGATGGCACACGATGAGGTATGGAGGGGCAAGCTGCTCCAACAGTCATCATCTTCACCATTTGCTAATTGCTCCGATACGAACAGCTCTTTGCCGGACCCATTGCTGAAAGTCTTCCGACCAGTGTTTCCGCCTTCTCCCATCGACGGCGTCGCGCTGATTCCACGACGAGCTTCACCTATCACCAAGACGAGCTAGATTCCTCACCTGCTTCCGATGACGAACGGCGAAACATGTCTGACATAGGTATCTTCATGCCCGATGACGAAGATGAAAGCGATGCCGATCCCGAGGAAGGGGAGACCGTGGACGACTATTTTTCAGGCTTTAGAAGGTCGTCAACTCACTCGAGATCATCAGTTCACGATCGACTCTTGCGCCGCGACAGCGCGACAACGAACAAGAGTCAGGGAGCAGACGGCCGCTTCAGTCAAAAGTTGTACATGATCAATGAGGATCTCACCATCGCTATCGCCGGATTTCGAACGAGTCGACTAGGCTTCACCATTTACGCAAGTCTCTGCGTCTGTACTCTAGGGCTTTCTTGGCTGCTACTGAGGTGGTTTCCGCGATGGCAAGTAAAGCTTCTGGGCCACACTTCCCCTTTGGCCGAGTGCGACTGGGTTGTCGTTGAGGTTAGCGGCTGTCTCAATTCTACCCTAGCCGGCGTGAAACTAACTAAAAGCAGAATCAATGGGGAGAATTCGTCGCCATGGATGTGGAGAAGAGCCTGTACGGAAGGCCGATGTCAACAATATTTGGCTCCAACGAGAAGGGATACATGATGGACGACGAATACGACCCCGTCATTGCCGAACTGCGCATGCTCAACTACCGATACGTTCGGCTATACTTTAATCAACAGAAAGACAGGTTTGTCCTGCTCAATGGATGGGTCGATCCGAATTGGACAGATCCCCGATGCGTACGAGCTGGCATAGACAGCGAGGAAAAGGGACTTCGGGAGGTCATTTTCGGGAGGAATCTTATTGACATCGAACAGAAGTCAATTCCGCGCTTACTGGTAGACGAGGTAGACTAGCAAGGCCTGATGCGATGGGATATTCACTGACATGCATGACCAGGTTTTCCATCCGTTCTATGTCTTTCAGGTCGCGAGCTTGATTCTCTGGTCACTCGATGAGTACTACTACTATGCTGTAGCGATCTTTTTA
Organism: Colletotrichum spinosum; assembly: GCA_004366825.1. Classification (NCBI taxonomy): domain Eukaryota; kingdom Fungi; phylum Ascomycota; class Sordariomycetes; order Glomerellales; family Glomerellaceae; genus Colletotrichum; species Colletotrichum spinosum. The sequence goes on along the minus strand of QAPG01000274.1, from coordinate 7,120 downwards.
ATGTCGCTTGGAAGCATTGCGACGACGTTGATTGAGACCCGTGCTGTATGTCTTTCTAGCCCGCCCCACCTCATCCCTTCACTAATACACGTTGCTGACATCCACAGACGATGAAAAGGCTTCGGGAGATATCCCGTTTCGAATGTGACGTCCGAGTTCTTCGCAACGGCTTTTGTAGGCACCCTGTCGAGGTTACGATGAACCCTTCGCCTAACTGAGCCAGGGCGATACGTGTCTTCTAGTGAACTAGTACCTGGAGACGTCTACGAAGTCAGCGACCCGAGTCTGTCGCAATTTCCCAGCGACGGGCTTCTTTTGAGTGGCGATTGCATCGTCAACGAGAGTATGCTTACAGGTAATACGTTGTGCGTCAACCGCGGGGGGAACAGCAAGTGCTCACCAAGCTACAGGGGAGTCTGTGCCGGTTTCCAAGACATCTGCGACTGAAGACACCGTTCACAACCTGGACTTGGCGGCGCCGACTGTCTCACCAGAAATCGCCAAGCACTTTCTCTTCTGCGGTACGAAGATAGTTCGAGCCCGCAAACCTCAAGAAGACCGAAATGGCGATGCCGTTGCCCTCGCCCTCGTCGTGAGGACAGGGTTCAGCACAACGAAAGGATCACTGGTTCGATCTATGCTCTTCCCTAAGCCCTCTGGGTTTAAGTTTTACCGTGACTCATTTCGTTACATCAGCGTCATGGCCATTGTTGCCGTTCTCGGCTTCATAGCTTCGTTTGTCAATTTCTTGCGCCTGCATCTGGCCTGGCATCTCATCGTAGTTCGTGCGCTTGATCTCATCACCATTGTCGTGCCTCCGGCTTTGCCGGCTACTTTGACAATCGGTACAAACTTTGCGCTGAACAGGCTCAAAAAGAAGCAGATATTTTGTATTAGCCCACAGCGAGTCAACGTCGGCGGCAAACTCGACATCATGTGCTTCGACAAGACGGGAACCCTGACTGAAGATGGACTGGACATATTTGGTGTCCGTGTCGCTTCAAGAGTTACTGGGAGATTCACCGATGTGCTAGCAGATCCGGAGTTTCTGGTGCCAGGTTGCCGCGGCCAAGCAGAGGATACCACCAAACGCTCCAAACTCGAGGCTGCTCTCTTTACCATGGCAACTTGCCACTCCCTGAGATCTGTCGACAACGAGTTAGTTGGCGATCCTTTAGACCTGAAGATGTTCGAGTTTACCAGATGGAGCTTCGAGGAGGGGCAGCAGAGCTCAAACGATGCGGATGAGCAGGACCAAGGTGGCCTGTCCCCGTCTGTGGCTAGACCGCCGGCTGAATACAGCCATTTACTACCCAGCGACTGCAGGAACAATCAGAAGGCAGGTCTTCCGCAATCTCTTGGTGATGCATGGCTAATGTTCTGCAAAGGCCGTCTTGGAGCTGGGCGTTCTCAAGTCATTCGAGTTCGTCTCTCAACTACGTCGAGCAAGTGTTGTCGTACGACAGTTCGGACAGCAAAGTGGTGATATCTACGTCAAAGGCGCCCCTGAGTGTATGCGAGAAATTTGTCTAGATGAAAGCTGTACGGACCACCCGGGCGGGCGATGGGGAGTAAAATCGCATTTCCCCTTGACTACGCTAATTTGGTATTTGGTCGCAGTTCCCTCGGACTACGACGAACAGCTTGCATACTACACACACAAGGGGTACCGAGTAATTGGCTGTGCCACCCGACACATTCCGAAACTTAGTTGGGTGAAGGCACAGAAGATGAAGCGCAACGAAGCTGAATCCGGCTTGGAATTTGTTGGCTTCATCATTTTCGAGAACAAGCTGAAGCCTTCCACCGCTGCCGTCCTCAATGAGCTCTTGGAATCTAAAATCAGCGCAACGATGGTTACCGGCGACAACATCTTGACAGCTATCAGCGTTGCACGGGAAAGCAACTTAATCAGCAAGACAGCTCATTGCTTTGTTCCGAGATTTGCTGAAGGTAAGCTGAACTATCCATGTGTTGAGTGCATCCTCTCAAGTCTTTAGGCCAATCCGCCGATCCTGGGGCACGGCTGCAATGGGAGAGTATTGATGTAAGCGGATTCGAACTGAATGACCAAACCTTGCTGGTAAGTTGATCTATGATATTTGAAGACCGTACGGTCCTGCTTATTGACCGCCTTATGAAGCCGCTCGCGCCCCCGGCGGAAGTTGATGTCTCTTTGGCGTACGGTATCGACGATTTGCGGAATTACTCTCTCGCCATAAGTGGCGACGTGTTTCGATGGATTGTGGATTTTGCACCTCCAATTGTACTGCAAAGGGTTTGTTTGAGCAAATTGGTTAGATCGTAATGGGTATTGACCGATTATCGCAGATGCTGGTTCGCGGGAGAGTCTTCGCGCGGATGTCACCCGATGAAAAACACGAGCTTGTTGAGAAGCTGCAGGCGATCGGGTATTGCTGCGGATTTTGTGGCGATGGCGCAAATGACTGCGGTGCCTTGAAGGCCGCCGACGTTGGCATTTCACTTTCGGAAGCAGAGGCATCTGTTGCGGCACCCTTCACATCCCGAGTGTTTGACATCGGCTGCGTCCCTCAGGTCATACGGTCAGTCCGCGGTTTCGCACACTGAAGCATAGCGTGCTAACTCTGAATACCAGTGAGGGCCGTGCTGCGCTCGTGACAAGTTTCAGTTGCTTCAAGTACATGAGCCTATATTCGGCTATACAGTTTACCTCCGTTAGCTTTTTGTATGCGACAGCATCCAATCTCGGGGATTTTCAGGTTTGCAATAGTCCTGTATTGCGTTGCCCAAGCTTGACTGATACTTGTATAGTTCTTATTTATTGACCTCTTACTGATTCTGCCCATTGCCGTGTTCAGTAAGCCAGTCTTCCACGGGCCAGTGTGGAACAGACTACTAAAACAACTGTGCAGTGAGTTGGGCTGGGCCGCATCCAGTTCTGTCTCGAAAAAGACCGACTGCAGACCTTGTCTCGCGCAAAGTTCTTATACCGCTATTGGGCCAAATGGCCATTTGCGTCGTCATCCAGGCCATAGTCTACGTCGCAGTCAGAGAGCAACCATGGTAAGTGACGATTGGGGTGGTGGATCACCCAGCAGGCTTCGGGGTTGCTAATTGTTGACAGGTATATTCCCCCCCGCATCAAGCATGACAAATCGAATATCAAGAACTCGGAAAACACTGCTCTGTTCTTGGTGTCCTGCTTCGAATACATCTTAGCAGGAGTGGTGCTTAACGCCGGCCCCCCTTTCAGAGAGTCCGCACTGAAAAACTGTGAGTCCTTTCTAGCTTACCTCGGCTGTATGGATGATCAGAGCGTACTAAACAAGCCTAGGGCCATTCATAATCATAACTGCAGGCACTTTGCTGACTACCACGTACATGGTGTTTATGCCAGCTCGTTGGGTAAAGCATGTCATGCAGCTCACGAGTACGAGCTGGGACTTCGAACTATTGATGGTAGCCCTAGGCGGCATCTACGTGGCTACAGCATGGTTGTCTGAGAAGTACTTATTTCGAAGACTTGCTCAGGTAGCTGGCTATTTCAGAGTGTACATATTGAAGTATGCTAAGGAGAGAAAGGAGTATAAAGTTATCCTAGAAGGTATGGAATATTAAGTATGTAGTAGATAGTATGTCTAGAAATTGAATTAGTCTTTATTACTTATTAGATACTAATTTATATTATCAAAACTATATTAAATTAATTATATCATTTTAATTCTATTTAATACTAGAGTCTGATATTGAATTACTCTATTTTATTTTTATTATATAGATAGTAAGTTGGTTTTATAATAAATATTTATAACTAAGAATAATAATATCCCTTCTGGTTATAAAATTCAACGTAATAACTACTACTAGCTATAGACTTTTCCTTATAGTTATTTCTAATTTGTAACTGTTAGAAAATAGTAATAAGTAGCTATAGCTAATTAATTATATTTGTTATATAGTTTCTATAGTAATTTCTAAAGAATAATAATAATTTAAAGACTTATATTAAACCTTTCGCTTTATATAGAAAGTATTTAATATCTAGTTAAGACCTATATCCTAACCTACTGCATATCAACAGTAGAACATTACGATAATACAAATATATCTAATAAGAAAATACAAATATATGTATTTGTAACATATTATATATAATAGCTAATATATATATTTATATTCATAATATTGAAGATTCTAGTATATTATATATATAAATATATATATCATAATTATATTATTTATAGTACAATACACTAAACTAAAGCTATTGATAATGATAATATTATTATTACTATAAATAGAGTAGATTCTAATACGTATAAGACTATTATACTTGAAAGAATAAAATTATATCAGAATAGAAAATCTAATTTTAAAATATTTCTAAAATACAGTAGTTTCAATATAGATAGTTTAGGAAATCTGAAATGCTATATATTTCAATATTAAGATGAAGATTAAGTAAAAAAAAAGAAAGATTTCCTAACTAAATAGTTTAATTTCATCTACGGAAATCTTATTAAAAATAAAATATATAATAAATATTATAAGTATAATTATATATATTTATAATATAATACAAATCCAAACTTTTTTAGACTTTTATATTACAAGTCTAAACATATATATTAGGTAAAAATCCCAAGATATTACAAATATATTTAACGTTCTTATATTTCCAATATATAATATGTAATATAATATATACCTATAATAATATGTCCTATCTCGAAATACTCTGACTAATAGCTGTAATTATAATTACTTTAGGTTTTTTAAACATTATATAATAGTAGTTTAATAATAGTATACTAATAGTATAAAATATAATATCTCTAACTTCAAATTCTCTTACTTAACTTGTTTTAAATATTATATAATAATAGTATACTAATACTATAAAATATAATATGTCTAACCCTAAACTTTCTTACTTAATAATACTATCTTAAGCTTTTATAACTATTAGCTAATAAGTAAAACACATTTCGAAATATATACTATTTCACAATAAAGTAATAGCTAATAAACTAATTCTAATATATATTTAAAGTATTTAGAATTCTTACTTAATACTTTATTCTTAGACGCTACATTCTTTTTTCTTTTTTGATCTTAGATCTTTAACTATACTAATCGCTCTATCTACTAATAATACTTTCAAGCTAAATTTAATTATAATTACTTAAAAAAGATGAGGGAAAATAATAAGTTTACTTTTATATAATACGAATTTATTTCAGCTTTTATAAATATAGCTTTAATTTTCGTAGTTACTAATAGGTTTAATAACATTGATATTTATATTGAGTTTATAAAAGTAAGATATAGTAATAGTTCTTATTATTATTATCGTTATTATTAGTAGTAGCATCATTATAGAAATAGCTATCAACTTATATTTTAAAAGTAAGGATTTATTATAAATAGCTATTAATTTTGATTCTAAAGATAAAGAGAGAAATAGTTAGGCAGGTTTCTATTACTATCTTTATTCTATATAGCCAGTATTATTAAGATATACTAGTAGTATTATTAATAGCTAGCTAGTATAAGTTGATGTTATAAGTACTATTATACTAAGTTAAATACTTGAAAGCTACTATTAGTATATTAAGCTATAATTTACTAAGACTATTATATAGTTTATACTAATTTCTAGATTAAAGCTAAGTTTAAACTAATTACTACACTACTAGGTTCTTTTTATTATATTTACCTATAGAGATGTATATAAGCTATAGTAAGTTACTATGCTCTCTTGTTATTATAGAGATTTTATACTAAGTATTATATAAAGCTACTTATGAAATAGAGAACTAAATACGTAATCTACTAAAGATTTAAATTTTCTTTATAATATGTTTAGTCTATTTATGAACAATTATACTAACTCATTATACTATTATTATCTGAATATTTCTCTACTTAAATAATTATCTCATATAAATATTATCTAGGAATTATTATAAATTAAGACTTAAATTTCAAACATAACTAACTAAATAACCTCCTAAGAGAAACATAACTTAAGCTACATGAGAGACTTTGAATATAAATATATAATTTAATTTATCTATTTAATATAGTAGTTTAACATCTAGCTAGCTCTTACCACTTTATAGTAAGAGTAGTAAATCCGAATCCTATAGCGGGTAAATATAACTAGTAGTTACAGACTTTCAAGTTATAAAAACCAAGTATAGTAATTAATACTTACTATAAGTACTTACTAATAACTATTAATAGTTAGTAACTATTAATAACTAATAATAAGTAATAGTAATTAGTAGTAAGTATGATATAATAGCTTATTCGAATTCTTAAAAGAGTAATTATAATACATATAAGCTTATATATACTTTTTATTTATCAAGTATTATATTAATTAACTATATTTACTACTTCAAATTTCTTCTATTCAAATAGCTCTTGAGTACTAGTAGTATCTTTAGGATAAATAAAGTAAAAGCTAACTACTAAGTATAATTATTTGAAAAAGTCTTAGAGAGAAAGCCTTTCGCTTTGCATAGAGAACATTCCGTACCTAGCTAAAACCTAATCCCAACTTACACTATACTAACTATGATAATTATAGTTGTTTTAGGTCTTTAAATTATAATATCTCTAACCTTAAATCATCTTAGGTTTCCTAACTATTAGCTGGTAACTATAATACATTCTGATATATATACTTATTAGAATAAGATAATACTTAATAAACTACTTCATATATATATTTAAAATACTCAGAATTCTTACTAAATACTCTACTCTGAAGTACTAGATTTCTTCATTCTTTTAATCTTATATTTCTTAGCTGTACGCATAACCTTTTATATTAGTAATGTTTCGAAATTAAAGTTAACTATAACTATTTTAAAAAACCTAAAGAAAATAATAAAGTTACTTTCATATAATACTAGTTTATTTCAGCTTTAGTAAAGGTAATTATAGTTTCTGTAGTTCTTAATAGTCTTTATAAGCTTAATATTAATATTAAGATTATAAGGGTTAAGTATAATAATAATAGTTAGGGGTAGTTTGTAGATAGTTCTTATTATTATTATTATTATTATTATTATTATTATTATTATTATTATTATTATTATTATTATTATTATTATTATTATTATTA
>QAPG01000273.1:0-30249 GCA_004366825.1 Colletotrichum spinosum | reverse complement strand
CTAAATTTAATAAAACGAATATCTATAGTTTTAATATACTAATAGATAATAAAGCTCAATTCTTTATTAATAAGAGTAATACTTTAAAAGAAAAAATATTAAAATATTAAAAAGAAATAGAAACTTTATTATATTTAGCTTTAAAAACTAAACTAAATATTACTCTAGCTATTACTATTTATTCCTAACTTTCTTTAAATCCTTCTAAAGAATATTTGATTATTCTTAATAGGATATAGGATTACTTAAAAAAGAACTCTAATTATAGATTACTTTATAACTATAATAATATTAATCTTTTTAATTTATTTAGGTTTATAGACTCAGATTAAACAAGAAATATTAATAATAGAAAATCTACTTCAGCTTATATATTTTACCTAGATTCTTATAATATTATAAATTATAGTTTAGCTAAATAAGAAATAGTAGCTTTATCTATTTATAAAGTTGAATATGTAGTTCTAATAGATACTATTAAAGAAGCTATTTACTTATATAATAACTATAGTTGTATTAATAAAACTTTAAGACTTAGAGCTATCAATAAGCTGATTATCTTTATAGATAATTAATTAGCTAAAAGGCTTGCTGGAAATACTGAATTCTATAAAAGAGTGAAGTATGTTGATATTCATTATTATTATATTAGAGATCTTATTTATAATAATTAGATTAATCTCTATTATATTAATTAATAGAATTGAGAGTTCTATATAATATGAAGTTAATCTTTCTGAAAATAAACTCTATTTAGATATTAATACTACGAAGTTCCCTACTTCCTATAGAATTAGAACTTCTTATTATTATTATATTAGAGATCTTATTTATAATAATTAGATTAATCTCTATTATATTAATATGAATAATAATATTACTGATTTTTTAACAAAGCTTCTAGGCCGAGTTAAATTTAATAATATTATTAAGAGGATTTTATAGAATAATTTTAATATTTAGCCTTCTTATAAAAAAATAGTTTTAATAATCTATTTTCTAAAGATTAAGTTTTTCCTTTAAACTATTTAATTAGTTTTAAGTTTTTCTAATTTTTCCTTATTCATTTTGAAGTCTTTTCTTTTAAACCTTTTTAGTTTTAGGTTTTTCAGATTCTAATCTTTTTATCTTTTAAAAGTTCTCTATTTTTCCTATATAGTTTTTAGAGTTTTTACTACTTTTTAAGCTACAAAAGATTTATTTATCTTATATATCTTAAGGTTTCTCTATTTTTCCTATATAGTTTTTAGAGTTTTTACTACTTTTTAAGCTACAAAAGATTTATTTATCTTATATATCTTAAGGGGGGATATTAGAGTTCTAGCTATTTAGCTATTACTTATATTTATCCTAATAACCTATTTTAAATAAATAAAGGCTTAAGTATTATTTATTATTTTGATAATTTTATATTTTCTATTAATTGTAGAAAATCAATTATTAGAATTAAAGTTATACTATTTTAATTATTTATATTCTAGATTGATCAAATTATAATATTAGAATATTTCGTAAATAGACTACTTAGTAGCTTAAGTATAATAAAGCTAAGAGTTCTATATAATATAAGGTTAATCTTCTTAAAAGTAAACTCTATTTAGATATTAATACTACGAAGTTCCCTACTTCTTATAGAATTAGAACTTCCTATTATTATTACTATTTATATTAATATTAGTATTATTTTTAGATATCATTCTAAATGACTTATTCTTTAATAATTGAGAGTTATTGATTCCTCTTAACCTTTTACTAGTTACTTATTACTAGTTCAACAAACTTAATATAGAGAATTTATATTAACAGACATACTACCTATAAGTAAAAGAAAGCGACTATTGAAAGTATTAGTATAAATGAAGAGAAAGAAAATAGTAATAGAATATTATAAGGGAATTATTTCAACATATTAAAATAAGAAATAATTATTAATTTTAAAGAGAGCTAGCTAAGTATTCCTACTAATACCTATAAAAGTAGTTAAATATATAATAAACTATAATAAGTTTATTATAATAAGTAATTTCTTTAATTCAAATACTTAAAGGATTATTTTAAAATACTATTTATCTTATTTTATTTATAATAATATATTAGTTAGGATTTAAAGGTATCTCTAGTAATTCTACTACTAGGAGGATGTATAAGAATAAGTATAATACTAAAGCTACTATATAGTTATACCGGTTTATATAAAGTCTAACTATTCTATTTATATGTATTCGAGTGCTTCACTCTAGTTTAAATAGATTATACTTTTTAACAACTTATATTTAGACCATATACCGTATTATTTATTTATCACAATATAGAATTATATAAATAATAACAAAGAATATCAATCTATTTAAGATTATAAAGATATATCTTCTACTTAGAATATAATTAGATATATTAATTTAAATTAAATAGAAGATTAAAATAATAAAGAGGTTTCTTATTCCTATATTCTCTGTTTAAAAAGAAAGAGTAAAACTATATATTATTCTATTATAGATTAAAACATAAAGCCTTTATCTATTTATGTATATAATACATTCAATATATAGTTCTATTAGACATTTATAAAGGAGTAACTTATTTATATTATAATTATAATTATATAAATCTAAAATCAAAACTATCTAAAGTTAAAAGACTTAGGGTTTGTCTAGATAATATGATAGTAAAGAAGCTAGTTAGAAATCCTAAGCTTTATAAAAAGCTAAAGTATATAGATATAAAATTGAACTTCGTAGGACATTCTATAAGATATAGAAGATAATATAACTAATATTTTAATTAAGTTCTTAGATTCAGTAAAATTTAAATAAATCCTATCTATAATTCAAAACAAGATATTTGAAAAGTATTTCTTTTTTTTCTTTTTCTATCAGCTTTAGGCTTTACAATTATGTATAATTCATCCCTCTTTACTTTTTATTGAATTTCTTAAGTTTTTATCTAAGTAAATTATATATAAGTAAAAGATATTCTATAGGCAATTATTAGATTTATTTTAATATATAAAGAGCTTCTATTTCTACTATTCTAATAGACATAACAAAGAGTTCTATAGTATCTCTATATAAATAAATGATGTAAGGGTTTATTCCCCTTTAAGATATTAAAAGATAACAAATGAATATATTATAATTATAATATCTTATATACTATAACTATAATACTTAATATGTTTTAATCATATTATCATATATACTATATTTTAATCTATATATTATAATTATAATATATTATATGCTATAGCTTTGATTATTTATATATTATATTAAAATATAAATATTATAGGTCTAGTATTCTATAAATTATAATTATAATACTTTATATTTTATAATGATAGTTAGAATTCTAATAGTATAATTAGAACTTCAAAATAAACCCTTTATATAAAAACCTTGATGTTTCTATGAAGAATAATTAGAAATAGTTCGTTCTACTATTGATTAAATTACTATCTCTTCTTCAATAGAATTATTAGTATTATAAATATTCTCAATAAGTCTTTACATTAAGAGACCTACGTTTATCATATTACCTTTCCGCTAATTTAATAATTATCTATAGTAATAACTTAACTATTCATTTACAAATTTATCCATCTATTCTAATATAATAAATGCTATAACGTGAAGGATCTACTACTCTATATGTAGTAATATATAAAGTTATCATATACTTTATAGTATATTACAACTAATACTTATAATTCTGCCTTTTACTAGATATATTAGTATTTATCTATTAATATATAAAGTAGCCTATTTCGTAATCTATATGTTTCTATTCTATTAAACCTTAAATACTTATTCATCTATTCTATTTAAATTACCCATTTTAATTATTTGAATAGTAATGTAGTTAAAGATTATATATTTCTTAAAAGTACAGTTTAAGGTATTTGTTATGAAACTATTAGTAATTTTATTGTTTGTCTTGATCTATTATATCATATAGAGCTTATAGTACTTATATATATATTTTAATAATATATATATTACTTTGTAAGACTAGGTCTAATACTAAGTCTACGAAGTAGCTGTACTAATTTATATAAGGCCTGACTGGTCTACTTATACGCACTTGAGCGCTTGAATCTTTAGTCAAATAAACTTTACTTTTTAATATATTATATTTAGACTATATGTTATATTATTTAAGTAGTATAGTTATAAGTTAAGTAATACTTAATTATTCTCTAAATTGCTATTAAGTAATAAATATAAACATAATCCTTTTTCATCTGTTATACTACTCTTTTCATACATTACTTGAAAATACTATATATAATTACTAGCAGTTTTAATATAATAAGAAAACTATCTAATACTTACAATTTTAACTATTAGTATATTATATTATAGTTCTATAAGGTAACTAAGATATTTAGAGACATTCTAATCAAAAGGATAAAGTAGATCTTAATACTTTAAAATTAATTCATAGATTTAATTAAAATACATAATGTATCTGAGAAGATATTATTCAATAAATATCTGAAAATATTAAATGTTTTACTTCTAAAGCTAAAGGTATTTTGAACTACTATATAGTAAATCTTAAATTTTAGATAGTTAAGAATTTAACTATAAAGAGATAACAAAATATTATAATATAATTTAAATATGAGTTGGTATATCTATCAATAATAACGTTTTGATACTAATTTGAATAGAACGCTTTAATATGAATAATATTTCTTTTGACTTTTTCTAAGAAGTTCAGAATATTAGTATATTTAGAGAAATTAGCTATATAGTAGTAAGCTATAATAGAATGTAAGAAAGGTCTAGAAAAGGCTAACGAACATATTTCTTATTTAATATAGTATAATCAGTAGTATACTATCTATTTTGAAATAACTATATATTCCATTCTTAGAGTCTAAAGAGCTTCAACTACTAGAAAATGATCTTTAATATTTAGTTAATATATTTTAGTCAATTGAGTCATAAATCAATACTAGAATATGATTAACAGAAGGACTCTCATTTTAGAATTTTGTAGTTCAGCTAAATATAGAGAAGTCTTTCCTATTTTATCTTATATTAATAAAGGTTTAAAACAAAGTTATAGTAAAATGCTATTTATCTTAATTCTTCTTATAAGAAAGTTAGATAAGATATTTTATTTTGAATTAAATTACCTTTTAAGCGCTACTAATAATTCTTCAAGAATTATAAAGATATTGAATATACTATGAGAAGTTCATTTCTTTGAATTCTTATATATGTAGATCATAGTTACTATTGGAAATAGTATTATGAATAAGGTAAATAATTTATAACTATATATTCTCTATTAGAAACTAGTAAAAAGAGAGTAATTAAATTCTAAAGAATATGTTAATAAAGTTTAAGGGGTATTCTTCAACACTTTGAAAATTCAAATAACTCTTTTAAATAGTAAGTCTAATAGTAGTGATATTACTTTTTTAATTCAATATATATAAGTATTGGTCTTTTTTCTTTTGAAAGAATTCATTATAGTCTCTTTCAGGATTTTCTTATCTATTCAAAAATTTCATTTATTCTTAGTAAGTATAATATTTAATAGTCATAAAGTAGTGTATATTGTTAATTCAATAGATTTCTTTAAGAAAGAACTCTTTAGGTGAAATAAAAAATAGATATTATTATACATAATTTAGCGAACCTTTCTCTAATCAGATAAGATAAATAAATAGTTAGAAACGTCTTTCATAATTTAAAAGAGAAGAATATATGAGATTTCATTCTAGATCATAGGATTTGTAATTAGAATTTCTATATTAATATTATTTCAAAAGCCTTATTTCTTGATAAGATAAAGGATTATTATAAAGATTTCAATTCTATCTTTAGCTTTAGTTTAATTAGTTAATCTATTGTTATAAGATAGTTATATAAAAAGTATAACTTTGTATTTCTTAAATATATGTAAGTTTTAAAGTATGTTATAGTTTATTTAAATAGTTAAAATATTATCTTGGAATCCTTAAATGTATTATTTTCTTGAGTCCACTGTAAAATAATTCCCTTAGAGGTATAATTCAATAATACTTCTATGAAGAAATCTTAAATAGAATACTTTAGAAAGAATATTCTTAAGTACTCTTTTTAATATTTAACAACTAAAGATCATAAAACTAAAACAATGAAACTACTCTTATTATAGAAAGGGTAATTTTTAAAAGCTTATTTATAGATAAACTGTAGAGTTATATTTAACTTACTTATATTACTATATTACTCAGAATCTAGTTACCCTTTTCAAACTTATATAGATAACTTTCAAATATTTATTATTAGAGATATGTTCTTAGAGTTCTTCGTCTATTTGTACTATGTGGAAAAACTTATAATTTGGTTTTCTAAATATTAATAGTATTCAAGAGTTAAATTAAGTAATAGAGATATTTGAAACTAACTATAAAAGATATTTTAGTAATACTTTAGTAATATTATAATAAACTTGAAGAATTTAGATTTGAAGTAAAAACCTTTTACTAAACTAGAAGAGTAATAGTTATATAAAGCTCTAATAGTAATATCTTACATAAGCTTCAAGGCTTAAATCCATAGAATGTCTTTTACTATCTTTCTACCCTACTACTATAGTGATATTTACTATTAATAGTTCTAATAATATATTAATAGCCTCTCATTATCTAAATTTACTCAATTAATTAGAAAAGTCTATCTAGAATACTTCTTCTAAATACTACTTATATTAAATAGTTTTACTAATACGAAAACTCAAATATTACTAATATTAAATAGTTCTATTAAGAAGAAAATCCATGTTATATTTATCCTAAATATTTCTATATTATACTTCTCTCTTGATTAATCTATAAGAAGCCTCTTTCCTTCCTCTTTATAGAGTCTTATTTCTATTTCTTTAGATCATATAACGTTTTATTTTATACTTATTATAAAACTACTATTCTGCTACTTCTCTATTTTTACTTCTTCTTTTCAAATTCTTTTTATTCTTATACCTATTACTATTACTATTAGCTTTAGATATTTTAATAATAATCCTCGTTATTATTATAAGCCTTCCAAGTTTATTACTTATGTTTATAATAATTCTACTGTGGAAAATAACTCTAATAAGAAGCAGAACTAGCCTTTTAAGATAATTTCCACGTACCTTAACTATTATTCTAAGTATAATATAACTAGCTTCTTGTAGACTTTTATATTAAGTTATAAATAATTCTATTATAGATATCTAATGTTAAAGAATAAGTATAAGTGGGGCTTTTATTTCTTTATTACTAGTTTTAAATTATATACTACTAACGATTGAGTTGATTATCTGATTATATTTAATAAATATATCATTACTCTTATTATTCTAACTATTAATAAGAAAGCCTATACTAAAAACTATTATACTTCTATCTTTTCGCTGGAATTTCTACTATAGTTTTATATTATAATGAATATTTATATTATATCTGATTGAATACTTCCAATTTGTATTACTATTACTCTTCCTATACTAAGAATACTCTTATGTTTATTTTCACTTTTATCTATAAATAAAGTATTACTAGTCTTAATAGTATTATATAAATAATAATAAGTTTCTCTCTTTCCTCTTTCCTATTTCTATTATATTAACCTTTCTATAATAAAGTATTATGATATACTTTAGTAGTTATGTTATATCTTATTAATATTATAACTATATTATTAACCTTATTAATATCAATCTATCTATCTACTACTCCTATATAATTACTACTCCTTACCAGTATTAATGATACTATTATTACTCTTTCTTCTACTAAGCTTCTAACGATTCCCTTATAATTCTTTAACTTCTACTTCCTAGAGAAGTAGCACTAGGACTTTAGTGTTAATTCTATAACGATAAATAGCTACTCAATATATAGTATTTAAATATATAGTATCTAAGCATATAATATCTAGATACGTAGTATTTATAATAGTATCTATAGTTATATTGAAAGTAATTATAATTAGAAAAACCTCTAAAACTACTAGTAAGTATATAGTAGTATTTATACTATCTAAATCTCAAGTAGCTACTAGTGAGTTAAGTAATATAATAAACTATACTATAATATTGACAGTAATACTTATACTACTATAATTAACTTTTATAGTAACTACTAAACATATTAATACTACTATAGCAATACTCATATACTTTCTTAAGTAATAATCTCCTTTTATAGAGATTCTATTAGTATAGCTACTTAGTACTAAACTATCAGTAATCTAAATATTATTACTTTTCAATATAGTTATGAACTTTGAAGATTACTTCAAACCTCCTAGTAATCCATATAGTTTCCTTTATAGAAATATTATTTTCTATGAAATTAGGGGTTACTTAATAGTAATCTTAGATAGCTATATTATAGTTATAAGCTTCCAAAATATATTATAGCTATAAGCCTCCAAAATATAAAATATTGAGTAAATTATGATAAACCTATTATATAGCCTATAGACTTAGTATTATAACTATTACTACATATTATTACTAAATTTATACAAGCTAACTTTGTAGTATTTATTCGCTACTTCTTCACTAATTTCAACTTATAAGAATTATACCTATATAGTATACTTTATATACTTTAGTATAAAGACTAGTCCCTACTAAAGCTGATGCTAAATAGTTAGTTATCTATAAAGTTGTAAGTATATTAAAAGTAAAGGTTTCGAGTCTTTATGCTTTTACTTTACTCTATTACCACAAAGCTAGACTATAGTAGTATTTATAGTACTAGAACTTTAATAACTAGGTATTTAAAGTTTCAACTCTAGTACCTAAATACGTTTGAGAGATATTATAGTTCTATAAGGAGAACCTTAGTAATATGAAGAATACTATGACTAAAATAGTAATATTCAAGTATTATAAAGAAATTAAGATTCTAAAGAACTCTTTAGTAAAAAGATTATGCTTGAAAGATTATTTTTAATATAAAATAAATAGCAGATTAAACTACACTATAGCTATTAATTATCATACTAAATTCTATATATTCTACTGGAAACTGAATTAATCTATAAACGCTTACTATAACAACTTTACTACTAAAATCTTAATACTAAGAAGCTCTGAAAGCTATATAGAGAATACAGTTAGTAAAGTAGTAATATATAAGATTATTACTCTAGAAAGTAAATAATTGACTAGTAAATATATATTAATATTTTAGTAGCTTAATTAGTTGTAATATTAGTTGTATTAAAGATTTTTAATCTGTTGAAAGTCATATACCTCTTAGGATCTTTTTAAAAGAAGTTATACTTAGTAGTTAGCTCTTACTTTCTAAACCCTATAGATACTACTAGTATTAAAGAACTATTTAAATAGAGGGAACCTTAAGTAGTAAATATACTCAGTTAAATATAATATATAATAAATAGAAAGAATACAAAACTATTTATTATAAATATTCTATTAAGGATTATAATAAGTTATTATATAGTATTAATATTTCTAAATCGTAGTACTTATTACTAGCTATTGATAGTAACTAGCTATAGATAGTTTTTAGTAAGAACTAATAGCTCGTACTAATTAGTTTATTTAGTTGATATAACTAGAAGGTCTATAACTACTAATTATACTTACTTAGTATGGCATTTAAAGTTACTATTCTTACTGTAAAATAGTAAAGGCTAGCTAAATATTCAACTACTATATTAAGTGAGCAGTCTTATTAGTTGTAAGAAAGCTTAAATATTTAATTGCCATTGAGATACTTTATAGGGCGTTTTATATAAATGTAAGAAGTAATTAAATATTCTAGTTTAACCTAATGATTTCTAATTAATATACTAAAGCCTTAATAATAGGTAAGAGACCCTATAGGTTAATAAACTTATAAGAAGTTTCTTTTGATTTAGTATAGTAATAAGAACCTTGTATACTACTATATATATAAAGGACTCTTTAAATTAATATGAATATGAAATAAACCTTATCTATTGATATATATATAAGAACAACCTTTTTATCTTATAATTACAAAATAGTTTATAAGTAGCTAGTAAAGCTATTTCCTTTTTAACCAAAATGGCTACATAGTATCTATAAGTGTCAAAGTATAAGATTCCGAAAGGAAGAATAGTAATAAAGACATCTACTTTATAGTTTATATAGAAAACTAGAATAACTAGAATTAATATATTTTATATAATAGAGTAACTATCAGGTTAAATGTAGTATTAAAAAGGTTAAAGCTATGGTAGTAAGTGACTAAGTAGTCGACCTACTTATTTGAACTAATAAGAATAAGGGAATTATTATATAGATTTATCTCTATAGTAATATATATATATGTATTACAGTTAAAATATAGATATTACGAATAGAAATAACTAATTATATACTACTTATATAGTTAGTTAACTATAATACTTACTAATTATAAACTAATACTCATCACTAATATTTTACTAATATTACTATTATATACTACTATTTGACTATAGATTAATAAGGAATAATCTACAGAAATAAAATTATAATACTTGTTGAGAAAACTTCTAAAAACGTATATAATAGAAATAAGTAAATTTGAAATTATTATAACTATATATTACTTTAAAATACTAATTCAACGTCTAGAAGTCTATATAATGAAAATAGAGAAAAAGGCAAACTTATAATAACCTATTAACCTAATATTATTAATATTTATTATATAATAAACTAACATTTAAGATCTCTATTAACTTATGAAAATAAGAATATAGTAATAAATATAAGAGAATTAATATAAATAAAAGAGAAGGATCTATAGCAAATCATTATTCTTTACTACTTTTCTAATATTCTAAGTATATTTACTAGGTAGAGAAATAGTAAGAAGTTAATTTAATGATTATAATACTATAATAAACCCTCCTTTAATAATAATAACCTACAACCTGGAAACTATTGAAACCTTAAGATTCAAATTATAATATTGATTAGTTTGAAATATTATTATAATAAGAGGAAGGAAAATCTAAAATGAAACCTTATCTTATTTAATAAGGAGATCTTAAGAAGTAATATAAAGAAACTAATAATATAAAACAACGATACATATTTCTATAATACTTCCCTACTATGAAATATATATACTTATAATAAGTATCCTATAAGTATATCTGGAGAATTAGTAAGTTAAGAGTATTATAAGAAATAATATTAAAATAGAAATATTACAAAACTATTATCTACTATGTCTATCTCTAAGTATTCCTTAAGTATTTACTTACATATTAATAAAATAAAGGATTAACTAATTTTACTTACTATTAATATA
Organism: Colletotrichum spinosum; assembly: GCA_004366825.1. NCBI lineage: Eukaryota > Fungi > Ascomycota > Sordariomycetes > Glomerellales > Glomerellaceae > Colletotrichum > Colletotrichum spinosum. Next base: position 18,959 of record QAPG01000273.1, on the reverse strand, counting down.
AGAAGTATTAAATAAATCTTTCAATATATAGCGATCTAGTTAAATATACTTACTATATATCTTGAAGGTTTAAAAGGAAAGATATTTAATAATTGATAATGCGATTTAAAATACAAAGAAGATGAATATCTATACGAAACGATATAAGAGATAAATAAAATATATTAATTAGATAAAATAGATATTACTACTTTTTAAATAAATATAATAACTTTGATTTGTAAATCTACTTTCTATAAAGTATGAAGAGAAAGTACCACTCTATATATTGATAGATATATATAATGATAACTGGTAATAGTTGTTTTTTATTTCTTTCTATCTCTACTTACTACTAATAGAATACTTATATAACTATAATGAAATAGATAAGATTAAGAATTATATTAAATCTACTTTTATTATTAATTAGCCAAACTATATTATTACTATATATATTGTTAGGTATATTTAGTTTACCTTACGGAATCTTTACGAATTCGAATTAGAAGATATATATAGAACTTGATTATAAAGGAACTTCTATTTATTACTTAAGATTTATTATATAAGTATATAGACTTCTAAAGTTAGAACCTTTATAGAAATACTAATAACTAAAATATAGTGAAACTATACTAACTATAGATATTCTTTTAACTTATTATTCTCAATTATCTTGTCTTCTTGAAATCTTATTACTAATCGCAGAGAAATATATAATACTTTGAATATAATAGTTTATATCAATAAATATAAAAGAATATTCCAGTAAATAAGAATAAAGCTACTAATAGATATATATAACAAGGTTATATTTAAAGAGGAAGAAGAATAGATTATACTTTCTAATAGAAATATAAGTATTAATAATATATATATTTACTGTTATATATAAATAAAAACAAATAGAACTTGTACTTTAAAAGGTCATGAGATACTAAATAAAAGGTCTTTCAACTGAAAAGAAATATATCTTAATATAATAAGAATAATATTATAATTAGTTAAAAAAGTATCTTATTAAAAGAAAAGTATACTCTTCTAAAACTAAAGAAAGTATAAAAGAGAAACTGATACAAAAACTTAATAAAGAGATATTAACCTGATAGATAAAATAAGTATAATAAACAAATAACACAGTATACAGTCTGAATATAAATTATTAAAAAGTATAATCTATTCAAACTAGAGTAAAACGCTTGAATATATATAAATAAAATAATTAGGCTTTATATAAGTTAGTATAGCTATATAGTAAACTTAATACTATACTTATTCTTATATACCCCCCAGTAGTAGAACTACTAGAAATATCCTTAAATCCTAAGTAATATATTATTATAAATAGAAAAAGGTAAATAGTATTCTAAAATAATCATTTAAGTATTTGAATAAAAGAAATTATTTATTATAATAAACCTATTATAATCTATTATATATTTAACTATCTTTATAAATATTAGTAAGAATGTTTAGCTAGCTCTTTCAAAAATTAATAATTATCTCTTATTTTAATATATTGAAATAATTCCCCTTTTATTCTTTTATTACTACTTTCTTTCTTCTTATTTATATTGATAGTTTTCATAATTACTTTCTTATGCTTATAAGTAGTATATTTATTAATATAGGTTCTATATATTAAAGTTTAAATAGAATAATATATATTAATTATTACTAATATTTTAACTATAAGATTAACCTATGAAAACTAGTAAAGAAACTAGTAAAACTAAAGCTTTATATAATATTATGACTAATCTATTAGTATATTTTAATCTAAACCTTTTATTAAATAAACCTATATTAGTTTTGACTTAATTTCTTATTAAACCCAAGCGGATACTTCCTAATTCTAATTTAAAAAATAGTAGAAAATCAGATTTTAAAATTCTATTAGCTATCTTCCATCTTTATTTAAATATTAATAATAGGAACTCTTAGATTTAAAATACCCTTTTTTACTCCTTTGAAGAAACCTTCTCTATTTAATACTTTCTAACTTCTTTTACTTCTTATAACTTAATTAATAACTATTGTTTTCTTCTTACTCTTCTTACTATTAATATTCTTATTAATTTTAATATCTTTATTTATAATTATTCTATTATTAAAATTTAAATATAAGTTACGAATATTGATAATTCTTATCTACTTTCTTGTAGTTTAAATAGTAAATCGTAATATAAAGCTAAAGTATTAAAATTTAAAGCTTTTATTTATCTCTACTTTATTAAATTCCCAAATTTTCAAAAATACTTACTACTATTTCTGCTATTCAAAATTCTTAATATATTAAAGTTAAGTAATCTTATTAAAAACCTAGCTACTAATTCAAAGAAGTCTACTACTTCTATCAGTTCTAAATATCTTTATAATTACTTTAGAAAAGTACCTACTCTTAAGTTTCTTTCTGAAGATAAAATAAATAATCTAATTAGTAATCTTATAACTACAGATTAAAAGGAGAAGCTTAAATCTATTATAAATAAAGAAGAAGATAAAAAAGGTGAGATTAATAAATTAGTTAAGCTTCCTAAGAAATATATCATGATTATATTAAAGTCTATAAAGAAGTCTATTTGAATCAAAAATCAGAAAGCTTTATCTAAAATAAATACTTTTAAATGTCAATTTGAAAATACCAAGTATTAATTAATTAAATTAAATAAGAAGTCTAACATCTCTAAGAGTATTCCTATGGAAAGTATTCTATTTAAAAAAGGTAATTTAAATAAGATTACTAAAGAATATACGAACTACTTTCGTTAAATAAAGATAATTAGTAATACTTAATTTGTTTAAACTATTTCTTATACTATTTACTATTCAAATTTTACTCTTTCTTATAGAAGTTACTTTTATATTATTAGCATTAAAAATAAAGATTTACTTTCTATTTATTATTATTAATATAAGTTTGGATTGACAGATTATTATATTCTAATTTCTAATAAAACGTATAAGGTATTTAAGAAGTATCTTAATACTATTTAGATTTTAAATAATACTAAAATAAGTAATTTATTTTAAAATTGAAATTTTAACTCTAATTTTAATTTTTTGTAACTAAATAATAAGAAGGTTATTAATATAAAAGCGTTATTTTAAGTTATATTCTACTCTTAATAATAAAAAGAGTTTAAACTAGTTTTCCTTAAGAATAAAAATATCTCTAATTTTACTATTAGAATTCTAGTTATTATAAAAGTTGTTATTATTTAACTATCTTAAGTATTAATATCTATCCAGCTATCTACTACTAATTATACCCCTAGGCTTTTAGTAATTTTAACTAAACCTCCTATTATTTAAACTTCTATATTTCAACAAGTTATAAGAGGATTTAGAAGTTATAGCTTTAATCTTAATATTTTAGCTATTAGGTCTAATCGTTTTCCTCTATTTTTACTATAGGTATCTTTATCTATACTTACTTTTAGAAGATAAAAATAATGTTCTATACTTTTCTAAATTAACTTTTATATATTAATTATAACTTCTTACTTACTTACTTAGGGTTTTAAATTTGAATAATTTATTTTAAAGTAGATATAAGCTTAAGTAGAGAGTTTTATTCTATATAAATAGCTTAAGACGTTTTACTATCTTCTCTCCTTATAGATTATTATTATAAAGTCCTTTTATCAAGGAGTAAGGTAAATATTTAAATTGATTATTTATATTGTTTACATAAATAGGAAATACTTTAAGAAGTTAATTATCCATTTTGATTACTCTAAAGAGTATTACTTATAGATCTATAAAGTTGAAAAATGCTGTAAATTATCTAAAGTTTACTTGAATTAAATTGTTTATAAATCTATCTATCCATATTAGATCTAAAAGTATATAGATAAATTTAAAGTTATTATTGTAATATTCTTAATTTAATTATATTTCTCAAATATTTATATATTTTAATTTAATAGATAGATACTTAGTATTTGAAGTTATCAGTCTAGTAGTTTAGTAATAATTATATAAGATTTTCTAAATATCTTTAAAATTAAACTTAATATCTTAAAATAGTTTATTTAATATTATAGTTTCTTTTAAAATATATTTCAAACTAAAAAGTTCTATTTTAATTGTTGATATTATAATAGTAGTTTATTAAGTAGCTTTCTATTAGATAAATCTTCTAAATAAAGAGATAATATAATTATAATTTAATCTTTAAATTTCTTTATATTTCTAAAGGAAGTATTTCTAGTAATTAGAAGTATCTAAAATATCTTATTAATACTTCTTAAATCTTTAAACTTCAATACTAAGAATCTTATCTTATAGAGAGATTATATTATATAGTTAATTATATTTTAATATATTTAAGAATAAGTAATACAATATCTTAAGAATTAAGAATATATAAATAAAATATCTAAGAATATTATAACTAAAATACAAAACATTCAACTAACTTTTATTTAATAAATATAGATCTTTTTTAAGATAATTTAATGAAAGTTTATAATACAAAATACTACTAGCAATAGTATTTTCAGAATTAATCTATATTTAAAATTAAAGTAATCTATAATTTTAATAATATATATATTATAAACTAAATAAGTCCTTTAATATTTATGATCCTATATAATTTAAACCCCTAGAAAATATTTAATAAAACCTTATTCTTTAAATTTATAAGTATATTTCATACTTTAAATAATTCTAAAAGTATTCTTTTAATTATTGTATAATATAAGAGAGGAGTATTATTTATATAAAATAAGATATAAAAATTCAAACTCTTATTTTTAAATACATGCAATTCCTCTAGATATAACTAGAAACTTAATAATTTTAATATAATATTAAAAGCTTTGTATTAAATAAAAGATATATCTTAAAACTTATAGAATACCTATTAATATTCTATATAATACTTTATTATTTTCAATCTATCTAATAATTTAATTATTATTCGAAATCTATTAGAACATCTTATAATATTTAGATATATATTAATAATATTAAATTATAAGGCTTTAAAGTTAAGATATATTATAACTATTATAATTATTTAAAGAGTTTAAATAGTTAGTATTACTATGAATATAATTTATAGTAAATTAACTCATTATATAATTCTATATATATAAGTCCTTTTTTATATTATTCTAAAAACCTATTTATATCTATTTTATAAATGAAAATATATTTAAGAAACAGAAACTTAATTTTGATATCTTTATATTCATTTCTTACTAAATATACTTCTTTTGCAGTTTTATATTTTCAATTCTTATTATTTTAATAAGAGATACTTATAATAACTTTAGAAAATTAGTAACATCTTTCTAAATCATTAGTAATATAATAAATTAATTAAAATGTACTTAAATCTTAATAGAAAAGTCTTTCTTTTTTAAGATTATATTTTGAACAATAAGAAATATAATTAAAGAATTAAGATTATTTTAACCTAAGCCTTATTACTAATTAGATAAATAAATACTGGTAGAACTATCCTTTTTATATTTTATTAAATATAAAATATTATTATTATATCTTGTTAAGAATATTATATAATTATTAATACTAATTTCTCACTTAAGTTACTATTACTATTTACTTCTATATAGTTAGTCAGATTTCTAAATAGTTGAATCTAATCTAATTAGTTAAAATCTCAAGGTATATTTTAATCTTCTCTAAATTAGTTAAATAAGAGTTTTAAAATAATTACTTCTTTATTTAATTAAAAGGAGAATGTTCTTTTGACTAGCTAGATCTCTTATCTTAAATATACTATCTAGTTCTCTAGTTATTAATATACTTTTTAGATTCTAATTTTTATCTAAAGTCATTTTATCTAATTAAAATTAATTAGAAGTCTTGATGAATCCTATTAATTTAAATATTAATTTCAATATAATTAAACTTCTTTCATTAATCTTGGAAAATAATTCTAAGCTTATTTTAATATTTTAAATTACTTCTAGTATTAATAAGATAACTAATAGAAAGGAAAACTTTCTATTAGATATTCTTACTATTTTAAAATCTCTAAATATACAAGAATAAAGGTATCTTACCTTTTAGTAGTTAATTTAACTAGTAGTTTTATAACATTCTTTATAACTATTTTATCTAAGTTTTATTTTAAGGAAAGTCTTATCTTATCAAATTTAATGATTTAAATAATGATAACCTTTATAGAATAGGAATTAAGACTTTACAGAAGTTATTAGTATTTAGAATATAACTTATTCAATATTTAATATATCCTTTTAGTTTCTCTTTAATAATACTCTTAAAATATTTTATTTATAATATGTCTTAAGGAGGTATATTTAACTTCTATAAATATACATCTATTCTTGATAAGATTATAAGTCTTAATAAAAACTTAGAATATATTTTAATATCTATTAATAAGAATATCATTTATACTAAGGTTTTGGAATCTTATTTAGTAATGTCTAATTTTTAAAGGTATAGAGATATATTATGTAATATAGCTAATATTTAAATTAATTTTACTCATAGTTTCAATAGTAGTCTAATAGTTTCTTATATTTTTAATTTTTCAAAAACTAAGTTGTTTAATATACTTACTTATTCTAACTAGCTTTTTAATGTAAGAAGGAAATAGCTTAAGATCAATCTTTTATTTTATTATTTAGTTTTAGTAACTAGTTCTTCTATTAATTACTATAACCACTCTTTTAATATCTTATTAAATCCCTTAAATTGAAAAACCTCTTTACTTTTTAACTTACTTTTTAAATATTATTATTATTTAAGAGATTAAATTATAAAGTTTATTAAGTAATATAAATATAAAGAGTAAGCTTAATAATTTATCTTTAATAATGAATACTTAGGAATTATCTATTTAAACTTTAAGAAAGTTAGATACATCTTAAGTAATATAATAAAATAAATAAACTAATTATAATTTTAAGGTTTATCTAGAGATTATATATTAAGAATAAACCTTTATGAAATAAGAATAATCTAATTGTTGTAATTTTGGAATTTGTACTTTTTAGATATTAAAGACTAAATACTAAAGAGTATTCTATTTCAAATATCCTTATTTAAAATACTATATATAAGTATGATTAGATTTTTTATTCAAAAGAGTTAGTTTAAAATAAAGTTAAGAAAGTAGTATATGTAGACTTTCTAGGATAATATTTAAACTACTTAAATAAACTATAAGACCATTTGAAACAAGCTTATATCTAGAAATATAAAGTTATACTTTTTAAATAACTATTTTATAATCATACATTAGTCAATTAAGCTAAATCTAAGAATACAATTAAAGTTTCTATATTAGATTTTAATCTTATTAAGAAGTAGAACTTCTAAAATAATATTAATTTAAAAGTTATTAATACAAATAAGATTATTTAATATTAAGTACAGTACATTCCTCATTTTAAAACTATGAAATATATTCTTAATTACCTACCTATTTGATCTAGTTATAAGGGAATTAGTTAAACCATTTTAAATGGTATTTATTCTTCTATTTAATTTAAAAGATTTCTTTTTAAGGAAATCTATTAAATTAGTAATATAAATTACTTATTAGTTACTAAATATTATACTTACTAGAAATGTGTAAAGTGTTGAAATAGTCAAAAAGATCTTAAAAAGATTATAGTTAAGTTTATAAGAGAAATAAAGTTAATACTTATATATATTAAATTAGAAAAGTAATAACTACTCCTCTTAGATTTACTATTTAAAGGAGTAATTTAAACTTTTAGAATATCTAAAAGTATTCTTTTAGCTTTATTAATATATCTTTTAGAATTTAATTATCTTTCTTTAGCTAACTTCTAATAGAAAATATATAATTTGAAGTTCTTTATCTTATTTATAATTCTATTTTAAATAGTAACTATTATTTAAAAGTTAGGAAGTCTGGTGTATAAGCTTATTATAATATACTTAATATATTTTTAATCCTCTAGAAAATATAAGTAACTTTGAAAATTATATAAGTATTTTGATTTAGACTAAAATGTACTATCTAAGTTCTCGATAAGAATAATTAATATAAATAGTATTTTACTATAGCCTTTTATTAAAATTCTATTAATATAAAATAGGATAGAAAAGATTTCTTTATATTTAATTAAACTATTAATATCTAAATTTAGAATTTCTCTTTTAATCATATTCTAATTTTAAGTTATAACTTAACTTAAAATAATATATATTAATTCAATACTTGAAGTTACTTTTTAACTATAAGTATTCTTTAGATTTTACGAATTCAATATATAATAATTTAAAAATAGATAATATATTACTTATTATATCATATTAAACTAGAAATTCTTAAATTAACCTTCTTAAAGAGTTTCTTATATTTAATTCTAACTCATTATTATATAATTAAATTATTCTAAGTATATTAATATTTCAAAACTCTTAGAAGAATTTAAAGGGAAATATTATCATTATTTAAAAGTTCTATTTAAATAAGTATTACAAAGCTATTAATAATAATAATATTAACTTATTTCCAAATTATATTATAATATTTCTTTATTTCTCTATAATTAGATTTCTAAACTACTTAAAATTCAAAATCTATTATATAGTAAATAAAATATCTTTAGTATTAAAAGTAAAGAATTCAATATTTATGATTATTTAGTAAGTAGTATTTTCTTAGATAAGTTACTTATCAAATTTAAGTAGATTAATTAGTTTTAATATATAAAGATTTAATTTAATATTTAGATTAAAATACTTTTATATATCTCAACTAGTTATATAGTGTTATAATATAATATACTAATAGTTGAAATTAGAACTATTAGATAGCTTTATTATTATATTAAAAATAATAATAATTAAACATATTATTTTTAAATAGTTTATTAAAGAACTAATAAGATAGATTAAAAAGGATTTTCTTTATACTAATTGATTAAGAATAGTTCAAAGACAAATTGAATATTACTAAACTTAAAATTAGAATAAATATATAATATAATATATAGTCTGAATAAAAGTTATTTAAAGGTACAATCTATTCAAGTTAGAATAAAGTATTTATATGTATATGAATAGAGTAGTAAGGCTTTATATAAGCTAGTATAGCTATATAGTAGACTTAGTATTATACCTATTCTTATAAAGGAATATTAAATGTAACTAGACAGACTACTACTACTTAAGATAAAGAATTAAAAGAGTTTAAAATATACTTAATAATTCCTAAAGGTAAGGAGGCTTATATTTACTTTAGAATGATAATATGTTTTATTAAGTAACTTAAGAAAAAGAATAATTCTAATTTAAATAATATTATTAATATTGGCTATTAGAAATATGTTAATACTAAACCTATAGCTAATTAAACTTAATACTTAGATAGTTAAACTAATATTATGAAGTTTTATTATGAGAAATAATTCTAAGTAGAAAGAATAATAGTTAGAATTAAAAAGCCTTTTAAAACTCTATACATATTATAAAAGAAGTTATAAGCTATCCTTAAAGTAATATATTATTCTTAATTAATCTTACAAGGAAGTTAAAATATCATTTACTGAGATATACTAATTAAATAATCAATATATATATTAAACTTATAATATTTCTAAATATAGAATATAGATATTTATTATTGAATATATTAGTTATAATATCGAATAGGATTTCATTAGAAGAATAGTTAATAATATATTAACTAGGGAAATATTTATATATATTATAAGTATTAATTCATCTAGGGGGTAATATATATGATATATGATCTTATTATATAGATATAAAGTAGTAATCTAAATATTTATTATTATTGTTCTTATATTATATAATATACAGTATTATATAAGGCTCTTGATCTATGGTATAGTAATTACTTACTAATTACTATATATTTTACTATAGCTAGTACTAAGTGTCTAATACCTATTACTAATAGGGTATAGAAGGTATACTACTTTATATATAGTAGTATATATAGTTATTATATATCTTATAATATAATATAACTAATACGAGTAATACTTCCTTTTTACTATATATCTTAATATCTATCTATTTATACAAAAGATAGTACCTTTAATAATTTATATTTTGTTTCCTTAATAAGATTTAAATACTTATTCATCTATTCTATCTAAATTACTTATCCCTTTCTTTAGATAAATATATGGTTTAAATCAATAGATCCCTTAAAAGCATTATTCAATATTCCCTTTATAAAGATATTGGTAATATTATCATTTCTATTAATTTATTGTACCTTATAGAACTTAAAATACTTATGTAACTATTTTCATATTATAATATTAATTATGAAGTATTTCTCTCTAGTAATACTAAGTTTTATAAAGTATTTATAGAGTAAGTATAAGTTAGTATATATAATAGTTAGAATCTAAAGGAGTTTTTAATATTAAAAGATCTTCTTAAGTAGTATAACTATAATATGAATAAAGCTTATATAAATACCTATTATATAAATCTCTAAAGTAAGTATATTCTAAATAACTCTTTTAGTTTTAATAGAAGAATAACATATAGAATTACTATAGAAGTCAAATTAACTATCATTTATAGCAGTTTTCTAACCTAAGGTTATTATAAATCCTAAATATTATTGATAAGTAAGCTATGAATAAAAGAATAAAAGCATACTTCAGAAAGATTAAATAGTATTAAGGTTAAAACTATAATTCAAATACTGAATTTACTATTTAAGATACTTATTAAATATAATTGTATTATTATTTAAGAATTATTATTCTTCTATTATACAGGAGATACTTTAATTTAGTATATTAAAATAGAATATACTTTATATTAATATTATTTAATATATACTTCTTTAAGTACTTTACGTATTATATATATATTAATAAGAACTAGCTTTTACCCTTAGTACTTTTAGTATAAATAGAAAGCATTAGTATTAGATAATACAATATCTCTATTTAATATTAATAATACTACTTTTAAGAGGATTATTTGAAACTTAATTTAAATAAGACTTTTTAGAATTCTTTATCCTTATAGTATGAGAAAGTAGTATTTAGAAACCGAAGAGTATTATTAATTTATATACTTCTAAGACTAAAAGTATTATTTTTAGAATATAAGATAAAGAGATATAAATTATATATTAAAATTTCTATATATAACTACTCCTTATAATACTTAGAATAAATTACTCATTAATAAGTATTAACCTTAGTAAAACTATATACTAGGTTAATAATATTTATAATAAAGCCTAAAGGGTATTAATTTTCAAAGCATAACAATCATTTAACTATAATATATCTTCTAAGTTCTATTTTGACTTAAAGATAAGGTTATATAATATTGTAACTTTATTATTATTTCTAAAACTTTAGGTTATAAATCTTAACTTCTTATATGTCTTATTAGTATCTCTATTTTTAATGTTATTGAATAATATAAAACTTCATATACTTATAATTCTTATAGAAGATAGAATTATACTAAATAATCTTTATAATACTCTTAGTAATAGTATTCTTGACTTCTTTTTGAATTAACCTTTCAAATAATAGTTTACATATTATAATAATATGTTTTATAAAAGTTAAATATTAATGTTATATTTAATTATTCTCTAATTGTAAGATATACCATAGAATAAAACTTTTAATTAAGGTTTAGAGAAAATAAGCTATCTTTTTAAGTTATTAGATTTAAAATTAATTAGATCTAAAGTATTTAAAGTTAAAATAATATGTTACTAATTATCTAAATGGAAAAGAAATTATTATTACTAATAGTAATAATATTATTATCATTTATAATAATAGTAATTTATAACATTTATTAAGTGTTCTAAGGTTTAGTAAGAATAGCTATAGACAAACTTAAAGTAATACTATAGAAAATATATATTTCTATATAGCATTACATCTCTTATAGTAATAATATAAATACTTATAGATTTTATATACATATCTTTAAATATTAGTATTCTAAAAATAGTATTTAATAGGATTCTTTAACAGTTTATCAAATATAATTTTATAATAATGAATTAAACTTCTTAAGAACTATTAAGTAGCTTAAAAACATATACCTTATTATATATAGTAAAGAAGTAATATAAGTGTTATTAGCTATTTTCCTCTTTTTGTATATATATATAAGAAATTGGAATAGAAAGATTATAATTTAAGAAGTATTAGAATTATTATATGTTATTCAAATAATATTAATAATATACTTAGTATACTTATACTAGATCTCTTTAGGAGCTCTATATATGATATAAACTTAATAATAATATTTAGAAGAAAGTTGAATTCGTTACAGAGTAGAAATATACATTAAGAGTAAATAGAATAAATATAAAACTATTTAACGTAGTAATATTACTAATTACCTTATTGTGATGAATAAATAATACGGTATATAGTTTGAATATAGGTTGTTGAAAGGTATGATTTATTCATACTAGAGTAAAACGCTTAAATATATATAAATAGAGCAATTAGGCTTTATATAAGTTAGTATAACTATATAATAGCCTTAATACTATACTTATTCTCATATACCCCCTTAGTAGTAAAGCTGCTAGAGATACCTTTAAATCCGAAGTAATAGGTTATTATAAATAAAATAGGATAAATAGTATTTCAAAATAATCCTTTAAATATTTAAATAAAAGAAATTATTTATTATAATAAACCTATTATAATCTATCTTATATTTAACTATCTTTATAAGTATTAGTAGGAGCGCTTAGCTAGCTCTTTCTAAAACTAATAATCATTTCTTATTTTAGTATACTAAAATAATCTCTTTATATTTCTATTACTATTTTCTTTCTTTTTATTTAGAGTAATATTTTTAATAGTTATTTTCCTATACTTATATATACTATATTTATTAATATAGATTCTATATATTAAGTTTCAAATAAAATAGTATGTATTAACTTTTACTAATATTTTAATGATAAGATAAATCTATTAAAATTAAAAACTAAACTACTAAAGCTAATGCTTTATAGAGGATTATAATTAATCTATGAAGATATTTTAATCTAATCTTTCTATTAAATAAGCTTATTCTAGGTTTTATCTAGTTTATTAAAGAACTTAAGGGGATACTTTTTCATCCTAATTTAGAAAGTAGTAGGAAATTAGACTTTAAAATTATATTAATTATCTTTTATCTTTATTTAAATATGAATAATAAGAGCCTTTAGATTTAAAATACCTTTTTTTACTCTTTTCAGGAGGCTTACTTTACTTAGTATTTGTTAACTCTTTTTATTTCTTATAATACTATAAATAATTACTATTTTCCTCTTACTCTCCTTATTATTAATACTCTTATTAATTTTAGTACTTTTATTTATAATTAGTTGATTATTAATATTTAAATATAAATTACTAATATTCATAGTTTTTATCTATCTTTTTCTAATTTACATAGTAAGTCGTAGTATAAAGCTGAAGTATTATATCTTAAGGTTTTTATTTATTTCTATTTTATTAAGGTTTTTAATCTTTAAAAGTATTTACTACTATTTATACTACCTAAAGCCTTTAGCATACCAAAGTTAAGTAGTTTTACTCAGAAGTTAATTATTACTTTCAAGAAATCTATTACGTTTAGTAATTTGAAATATCCTTATAGTAATTTTAGAAGAATCATTACTCTTAAGCTACTTTCTAAAGATAAAAAAGATAATTTAATCAGTAACCTTATACTTAGACATCAGGACGAAAAACATAAATTTATTATAGATAAAGAAATAAATAATAAAAATGATATATGTATACTATTTAAATTCTTTAAGAAATATATCAAGATAGCTCTAAAGTCTATAAAGAAGTCTATTTAGATTAGAAACTAGGAGATTTTATTCAAAATGAACAATTTTAGATATTAATTTAAAAATATCAAGTATTAACTGGTTAAGTTAAATAAACAATTTAGTATTTATAAGAAAACTCCTATAAAATCTATTCTATTTAAAAAGTAACTTAGATACAATTATTAAGGAATATAAAGATTATCTTCTTTAGATAAAGATAATTAGTAATATTTAGTTTATTTAAACTATTCTTTATACTATTTATTACTTAAGGTTTACTTTTTCCTATAAAGTTTATTTTTACACTATTAGTATTAGAAATAAAGATTTACTTTCTATTTATTATTCTTATTAGTATAAGTCTAAATCCAGAAAGTCTTGAATTCTTATTTATCATAGAATTTATAAAGTATTTAAAAAATATCTTGATATCATTTAGATTTTAAATAATAATAGGATAAGTAATTATACTCAAAATTAAAGTTTTAGTTCTAAGTCTAACCTTTTGTAATTAGAAAATAAGAAAGTTAGTAATATAAAGAAGTTATTCTAAGTTGTATTTTTATTCTTAATAATAGAAAGAATTTAAATTAATTTTTCTTAAGAATAGAAATATTTCTAATTCTACTACTAGAATTCTAATTATTATATAAGTTATTATTACTTAACTATTTTAAACTTTACTATTTATCTAATTATTTACTACTTGTTATGATTTTAGGTTTTTAGTAATTCTAACTAGGTTTCCTATTATTTAAACTTTTATATTTGAACTAATTATTAGAAGATCTAGAGATTAGAATTTTAGACTTTAAGTAATTCTTAATATGTTTAGAAATTAGAATCCTAATTTTAATATTCTAATAATTAGTTTTAATAAGTTCCCCCTATCTTTTAAGTAAGCTTTAATATTAGCTCTTTCTTTTAGAAGATATAATTAATTTTCTATACTTTCTTAAGTTAACTTTTACATACTAATTACTACTTCTTACTTATTTATTTAAAGTTCGAAATTTAAATAGTTTATTTTAAATTAGATATAAGTTTAAATAGAAAACCTTACTCTCTATAAATAACTCAAGGAATTATGGTATTTTCTAACTTTCTATATCAAAAAGATTAAGACTCTTTCTTAAATAATCAAACTTTAAACATCTAGATTATTTATATATATTATTTAAGTAGTTAGGAATAATTCTAAAAAGTTTATTAATCTTTTTTAGTTAGTCGTAAGAATATCACTTATAGATCTATTAAATTAAGAAGTATTCTAAATTACCTACATTTTACTTAGGTTAAATCTTTCATAAGTCTATCTATTAGTATTATATCTATAGGTATATAGATTATCTTAAACTTCTTTCTTGAATATTCTTAGTATAATCATTTTTCTTAAATATCTATATATTAAGGCCTAGTAAATAGATACTTACTATTTAAAATAATGAATCTAATAACTTAATAATTATTATAATAGATTCTCTAAATATCTCTAACGTTAAGCTTAAGATCTTAAAATAGTTGTTTTAGTACTATAGTCCTTTTTAAAGTATATTTAAAGCTGAGAAGTTCTATTTCAATTATCAGTAGTTATATTAAAAGTCTTTAATCTATTTAAAATCACATACCTCTCGGGAACCCTTTAAAGGAAACTATACCTAGTAGTTAGCTCTTACTTTATTTACCCTCTAGATACTACTAGTACTAAGGAACTATTCAAATAGAAGAAACCTTAAATAGTAAATATAATTAGTTAATATAATAAGTATTAAATAGGGAAAGTATAAAGCTATCGATTATAATTATTCTTTTAAGGATTATAATAAATCATTATATAATACTAATACTTACTAGCTAGTAGTATTTATTACTAGCTATTAATAGTTACTAGCTATGAATAGCTAATAGTAAGTACTAATAGCTAGTAGTAATTACTATATTTAGTTTATATAACTAGAAGGCTTATAACTACTAGTTATACTTACTTACTATAGGATTTAAACCTACTACTCTTATTATAAAATAGTAAAAACTAGCTAGACGTTAAACTACTATATTAAGCGGGATCTATTCTAATTATTAAGATTACAATAATATTTTATTAAATAGCTTTGTATTAGATCGGTCTCCTAAATAAAAAAATAACATAATTATAATCTAATTTTTAAATTCCTTTATAGTTTATAAAAGAAGTATTTCTAGTAATTAGGAATATTTAAAATATCTTATTAATACCCCCTAAACTCCGAAATTATAATATTAAGAATCTTATATTAGAGAAATATTAAATTATACAACAAAGTATATTTTAATATATTTAAGAAAGATTTATAAAATATCTTTAGAATTAAAAATATATAAATAAGATATCTAATTATATTATAATTAAAATATAAAGAATTAAACTAACTTTTATCTAATAAGTATAAAGCTTTAATAATATAATTTAATTAGAATTTATAGTAAAATATACTATTAGAAGTAGTATTTCTAGAATTAGTCTATATTTTAAATTAAAATACTCTATAATTTTAATAGTATATATATTATGAGGGAAGTAAATCTTTCAATAATTATAATTTCTTATAATTCGGACTCCTAAGAAATAGTTAGAAAAACCTTATTCTTAAAGTCTATAATTATATTTTATATTTTTAATAATTCTAGGAATATTCTGTTGAGCTATTTCATAATATAAGAGAAAGATATTATCTATATAGAATAAGATATAAATATTAAAACTCCTATTTTTAAATAGATATAAGTCTTCTAAATATACCTAGAAGCTTAATAATCTTAATATAATATAAAAGGCTTTATACTAAAAGAAAATATATTTTTAAACTTATAAAAAAACTTATCTAAATTATATATAATATTTTATTATTTTAAATCTATTTAAGAATTTTATTATCATTAGAAGTTTATCAGAACTTCTTATAATATTTACAAATGTATTAATACTATTAAGTTATTAGATTTTAAAGTTAAAATATATTATAATTATACTAATTATTTAAAAAGTTTAAATAACTAGTATTACTATATAAGTAATTTATAATAAGTTAACTGTTTATATATTTCTATATATATGTATCCTTATTTGGTATTATTCTATAAAACTATCCATATCTATCTTATAAATCAAAACCTATTTAAAAAAAAGAGTTTTATCTTAATATCCTAATAATTTATTCCTTACTAAATACTTTTTTCTTTTAGCTTTATAATCCTAATTCTTATTATTTTAATAAAAGACTTTTATAATAATTTTAAAAAGTTAGTAATATCTTTCTAAACCTTTAGTAGTATAACTCATTAATTGAAATATATTTAAATCTTAGTAGAAAGGTCTTTCTTCTTTAATATTTTATTTCAAATAATAAAGAATACAGTGAAAAAGTAAAAACTACTTTTATCTAGCTTTTACTACTAATTAAATAAATAAGTATTAGTAAAACTACTTTATTTATATTCTATAAGATATAAAATACTACTATTATATTCTTTTACAAATATTATATATTTATTAATATTAGTTTCTAGCTTAAGTTATTTTTATTATTTATTCTTATATAATGAGCTAAATTTCTAAATAGTCAAATTTAACTTAATAAGTTAGAATCTAGAGTTCAATCTTAGTTTTCCCTAAGTTAACTGAATAGGAGTTTTAAAATAATTACTTTTCTATTTGATTCAAATAAGTATCCCTTCTTAACTAGCTAGATCTTTTATTTTAAATATACCATCTAGTTTTCTAGTTATTGATATACTTCTCAAATTCTAATTATTACTTGGGATTATTCTATTTAGTTAAAATTAATTAGAAACTTAAATGAATCCTATTAATTTAAATATCAATTCAAATATAATTAAACTTCATTTATTAGTCTTTAAAAGTAACTCTAGGTTTAATTTAATATTAAGTTACTTCTAATATTAATAGGATTACTAGTAGAAAAGAAAGCGTTCTATTAAATATTCTTACTATTTTCAACTCTCTCAATACTTTAAAAATAAAGTTGTTATACTTTTTAGTAATTAATCTAACGAGTAGTTTTATAACTCTTTTCATAAATATTTTATATAAATCCTATCTTAAATAAAATCTTATCTTATTAAATTTAATATTTTAAATAATAATACTTTTTTAAAAAATAGGACTCTAAATCTTATAGAAATTATAAGTATTTAGAATGTAACCTACTAAATATTTAATATATCTCTTTAATTTAATTTTAAATAGTGTTTTTAAAATACCTTATTTATAGTCCCGCAGGATATAGTAGTTTAACGTCTAGCTGGCTTTTACTATTTTACAGTAAGAGTAGTAGGTTTAAATCCTATAGTAGATAACTATAACTAGTATTCCTACTAATTATATAAACTATTCGTAATAACTACTACTAACTATTAGCTCTTACTAATAGCTATTAATAACTAGTAATTATTAATAGCTAGCGATAAGTATTACCAACTAGCTAGTATTAGTATTATATAACTATAATCCTTTATAAAATAACTATAATAAATAGGCCTATATCTTTCCTATTTGTCAAATATCATATTAACTAACTGTATTATTACTACTTAAGGTTTCTTCTATTTAAATAGTTCTTCAGCTCTAGTATTATCTATAAAGTTTATAAGGTAAGAGCTAACTATTAGATATAGCTTTCTTTAAAGAGTTTCCTAGAGTTATATAATTTTAACATAAATTAAAGACCTTTAATATAACTACTCTACCTTATTTATAGTATTTCTTAAATAGGTATACTCAATATCTATAGGTATAAATCTATCCCTAATAAGATTATAAGTTTTAATAAGAACTTAGAGTATATTCTAATACTTACTAATAAAAGTACTATTTATACTAGGTTTTTTTAATTTTATATAGTAATCTCTAGTTATTTTAAACGTTTAGAGATATATTATATAGTATAAGTATTATTTGAATTAATTCTACTTATAGTTTAAATAGTAGTCTAATAGTTTTTTATATTTTTATTCTTTAGGTAATTAATTCTTTTCTAGTATACTTACTTATTCTAACTAGCTTTTTAATATAAGAAAGAAATAGCTTGAGATTAATCCCTTATTCTATTACCTATTTTTAGTAACTAGTTTCTCTATTAATTACTATAACTACTTTTTTAATATCTTATTAAAT
>QAPG01000272.1:0-29842 GCA_004366825.1 Colletotrichum spinosum | reverse complement strand
TATTATATAGCTTTATAAAATTAGATATATATTAATATATAATATATTCTAATTACTATAAAAAGAGACTAGAGATAAAGACTTTAGTATATAATTTATGCCTCATAATCTTTAGGCTAAATAACTTATACTTTAGAATTATTAATATATAAATAGATAATACCTTTAGTTTCTACTTACTTAAGTTTAATAATAGAGAAAAAGAAGAGCTCTAATAAGTAGGATTTATAGTAAAGCTAAAATTAATACTTGTATATAATAAGCTTTTTATATTTAATAGAAGTATAATAATTCTTAAGAATAATAATAATATAACTTTTATTTAAAAAGGTTAAAATAAGAAGATAAGACTTATTAACTATATATCTATTAAAGTAAAGTTAGTATATATTAAATAATAAGTATAAGAAGTATATATAGCTTCTATATACTAACTAGAAATATATTTTAACTTTTCTACTACAGTTTAATACTAAAACCTAATAGAAGAAGATATTAAGAAGCTTAATAAATATTTTATATAATAAATAAGTAATTTAAAATAAGGCTTAATATTTATCCCTATTAATATTAAGAAAATAAAACTCTATATTTTTATTAATAGATCTTTTACTAATAATAAAGATATAATATTCTAATTAGGATTTATTATTATCTTAAAAATAGAAGATAATAATAATAAGAATAATAATACTTTTAAGTTTAGAAGTAATATTATCTATTTTTCTTCTATTAAATTAAAAAGAGTTATATAGAGTATACTAGCTTCTAAAATGTATTGTATAACTATAAGAATTAATATAAGATATATAATTTCTACTATTGTTAAGTAGGTAATTAAATACTTAAGAATACTAATAATACTAATAGTAGTTTATACTAACTTATATTCCTTCTATAAATACTTTATTAAACTAAATATTATAAAAGAAAAATACTTTATAATTAATATTATAATGCTAAAGTAATTATATAAATAAAAAGAAATCCTTAGGATCTAGTAGATTAATAATAAGGATAGCTTTATAGATAGTATAACTAAGGGATTTAATAATTAAGCCTTTAAAAGTTTTATAATAATAAATAAAGTAATAATATAAATAGAAAGATAAATTATAAGAGCTATTAATAGTAATAAGAAGAAGAAATAAGAATAAGGAGAAAGTATATAAGGTAATAAAAGAAAGTAAAAGATAGAAGGAGAAATATATTATAATAAGAACTTAAAGTACCTAATATAGTATTAAATAAGAAGCGTATTTTATACTAAAATGCTGTTTATAGTATTGTTATAGTTTTTAGTATAACTAAAAGGATTTATATAACTAGAGGCGATTTTACGCTATTTAGTATTTTATACTATTTTTACGTTTAATACTACTTTTGCGTTTTTATACTACTTTTATATTTTATGCTATTTTTAATATCTAATACGCTTTAGCTATAAAAGAAAATATTACTAATATTAGGTTAAATATGGTACTAAGGTAGCTAAAGCTGTAATAATAGTTAACTAAATAGTTAACCTACTTATTTAAGCTAATTAGAATAGAAGGATTATTATACGGATTTATTCTTATATTATATAACGTATATATACGCACTATAACCTAGATAGAAATATTACGAAGAGAGATAACTAGTTACACACTATTTACATAATCGATCGATTATAACATTTACTAGTTATAAACCAATAGTTTCTTCTACTTTATATTCTTTTTATTTAACTAAAAACTAATAGTTTCTTTATAATCCTTTATAATTTACTATATAATTAACTTTATATATATTACCTCCTAAATCTTTAATAAGGACTATTTAAAATACTAATAAATCGCTTCTATATTTCTCTAATTATAATAAAGAGAATATATTATAAATCTTATATTTCTCCTACTTAACGTAGTAGTTTAACATCTAGCTAGTTCTTACTATTATAGTAAGAGTAATAGGTTCGAATCCTATAGTAAGTAAGCACGACTGGTAGCTATATACCTTCTGATTATATAAACTATATAGTAACTACTATTAGCTATTAGCTCCTATTATTAACTATTAATAACTAGCGACTATTAATAGCTAGTAATAAGTATTACTAGCTAGCTAGTATTAGTATTATATAACTATAATCCTTTAAAGAAGTAATTATAATAGATAGACCTATACTTTCCCTATTTATTAGTAATTATATTAACTAACTGTATTTACTACTTAAGGTTTCCTCTATTTAAATAGTTCCTTAGTACTAGTAGTATCTATAGGGTAAATAAGGCAAGAGCTAACAACTAGATATAACTACTTTTAAAAGGTCCTAGAGAAACATATGACTTTAAGTAGATCAGAGACCTTCAATACAACTATTAATAAATCTTATATTTCTTATCTAAATTAGATTTAAATACTTAACCCCTACTAACTACTTATACTACTTTAAATAATCCTAAGTATTTATTATATAGCTCTTTAGCTAGTTATTTTTATTAAATATTCTTAGTAGATAGCAATATATAATTACTAACTTTAAATCTAATTATTCCTTTCTCTTATTATACTACTTAGTATATTTTTTATTTACTTCCTCTAGTAAAACCTTTAGTTACTATTAATATAACTAGAAGTATCTTACCCTTTCTTCTACTATAGGGACTACTTTAGATTTAATACTTTTTAGAAAACTATTATAAAGTCTCCTTAATAAGTAATCTATTAAGATATCTACTAGTATAACCTTAGTAGTATTATAAACTGAAGTATTATAAATAAATTTAACTATAAATAACTATTTTACCTAATCATTTTAATTAAAGTTAACTACTACTTTTAAGAAGTATTTTATATTCTAATTTCATTATTCTATTTACTTATTAGTCTATAAGTAATATATTATAATTAGTTTCCTTTTAATAACTAGTAAGTAAGTAATAAAAACCTAAAATCCACTAATAAATAGCGAATTTCTATTAGATATAATAGTTTGAAAAACTCTATATTGAAAGAAGATATTATTTATTAAGAAAGCTATTAATCTATTAACTATTAGGGATTCTTTTATTAATAAGTAGAATATATACTTTATAAATTAATTAATTATTACTAAAGTATTTTTATAACGTTTCCTTAAAACTCTAATCGACTTAAGTAATTTAATAATAAAGTCTATATTAATATATTACTATAAGTTAGTAAGTATTAGTAGAAGCGTTAATTTACTATATAAGAAGTAGTATTAAAACTTTAATTGCTAGTATATTATATACTTTAATATATATTCTATAATATCCTTTCTTATAAACGTCTATTAATATATCTATCCTAATTTCTTAAACATTTTAATAATACCTAAATACCCTTCTAAAGATTTACTATCAAAAGCTATTAATAAGTCAACTTAAAATTAATATCTATTCAAAATAACTAGTCTATCTTAAAACCTTACCCCTTTTGTTTTATTAATAGACTAGTTATTATTCTTTTAATATAACTTTTCTTTTCTTAGTAGTAGTTTCCCTCTATACTTATTAGATTTCTTCTTCTAATATTTCCTCTAGTTTCTCTAAAATAATATCTTCTAAGCTTATTATTAACCCTTAGTTTTAAAAACATATTACTATTATCCTATCTAGGAATTTATTTAAGAAATCTTCTAAAAGAATACTTCTAGTTCTTTAGGTTTCTCTTTCTATATATTACTAATCTAATTATCTTAATAAACTATCTACTAAATTTTACTTTTTTAGCTAATAGTTAATAATATAATTAAATAATAAAATATCTTAAAAAAGTCTTACCTAATAGCTATTAAACTAAAGCTTTATTACTAAATACTAATAGCTTTAATAATTAGTAATAAAAATAATCTTATATTATAAATATAACTTCTAATGTATTATATTTTAATTCTACTCCTCTTAAGTTCTATAAGAAGTAAGTTAGTAGTTATTACTATCTTTCTTCTAATTAGATAATTGTTACTCTTATAGTAAAGTTAGAAATATCTATTTCTATATAAACTAGAAAGGATAAATTAAAGTATTGTAAAATAAGTATTGAAATAGACTTATCCTATAGATTCTCAAAAGTTTTAATTACCCTAAAGGTTATTATATCCTTTCTTTTTACCTATTTAATTAGTTAATTAGTAAGTTTAATCTATATCTTAAAGTAATTCTAAATAAATTTCTTATAGAATTCTATAAATCTTAAGAAAATCTAAATACTTCTAACACTAATAAGTAGTAATTACTTCTTAATTACTAATATTTTCTCTTCTTCTATAGTAATATTTTTAGGAGAAATAATAAAACTTAAATATTTAATTATTTATATATAAAACTTATATCTTTTTAGATTAATATAAAGTTCTATAGTTAATAATTAGCTTAATACGTCTCTTACTATTTCTATATAGGTTTCTTTAGTCTTAATCAATACTAAGATATTATTTAAGTAGATAATATATATAATATCTATAAAGGCTACTAAAGTATTATTAATATATATTTAGAAAGTTACTAGAGTATTAATTAATCTAAATAGTATTACATAATATTTAAAAAACTTATATTAAGTCTAAAATAATATTTTCTACTTATTACCTAACTATATATAGACTTAGTAATATATATCTTTTAGATTTAACTTAATAAACTATAAGGCTCCTTCTAAATAGTTTAAAATCTTACTAATAAGTAGTAGTAGTATATAATTTTTTGATAGTAATATTATTTAGACTTCTATAGTCTATATATAGTTTTAACTTACCTCTTTTTTTAAGGATAAATAGAATTAGCACCCCTATAGGGCTTCTTAATATCTTAATCTATTTCTTTTTAAAAATTAATATAAAGTATTAATATAGTTCTTTTAATTCCTTCTCTATAAAAAAGTAGATAGGGCCTTATAGAAGCTTATTACCCTCTTCTAATTCTATTGTATATAAATAAATACCTTCTTCTATAGGGATATTAGTTTTCCTTATATCAAAATTATAAGCTTACTCTTAGTATTCTAGTA
The DNA here is from genome assembly GCA_004366825.1 of Colletotrichum spinosum. Lineage (NCBI taxonomy): Eukaryota > Fungi > Ascomycota > Sordariomycetes > Glomerellales > Glomerellaceae > Colletotrichum > Colletotrichum spinosum. Next base: position 24,826 of record QAPG01000272.1, on the reverse strand, counting down.
GTAATTAATTAAAGTTAACTTTTATTTTATTTAGATTTCTTATAAGTTATTACTAAGTAGCCTACTACTCCCCTTCTATTAATACTAATATAACTAAAATTACTAATATATATTTAAATTACTTCTTAACCTTATTAATTACCTTAGCTTAATATACTAGTTTAAAGTTAGTAATAATTAAAAGATAAGTTTAATTTAGAGTTTTTTACTCTAAATTAAACTTTATTTTCTTCTTTAGGGGATCTTTAGAATTATATTATATTTACTAGTATTACTTATTTAGAATATATAAAACTTTATTTATATTATATTAAAATTATCTATAATTTTTATAATTTCAATCTGTATTCTATACTTAAATATTATTCTTCTCTAAAAGTCTAATATTTTTAGTCTTAAGCTAATTTCTATAAGCTTAACATTATATAATATCTTCTAGTTTAAAATATTCTTATTAACCCTTAAATTAATAAGTATTTTTTCCTTCTTCTAACTTCTCTTTATATAGGCTAATATTTTAACCTTAAAGTATTAGCAAAACTCTAAATCCTATAAGATATAAATATTATTAGCTCTTATCTTTAAAATATAATAAAGTCTTCTAATATACTTAAACTTTTTATAAATATAATAAGTATCCTTATTATATTAATACAATATATAACTTATCTTTCTATAATTGCAATATTTAGATAGCCCTTAAAGAATAACTATTTAAAACTATAGGATTCCTTCTTATTTAATCTTAAGTAAAAGAATAACTATAGAAGATAATTTTTTTAACTAACTGTTCTTATTTATTTCTTAAATTAGGATAACTATCTATACTACTAATAATCTATAGTTCTTCTAGTTTAGTATTCTAAAAGTAAGTTCTACTAAATTAGACTTATTTAGTAATCACTTAACTATTTCTACTTCTTTAGCTATATAATTTAATTCCTAATATATAGGTAGTAGATTTCCATTTATAAATATATATCTCAATTGAAATAATAAATAGTTAATGATGTTAAGAATCTAGAACTTCTCTAGTTAGGTATGAAAGTATTTTACTTTAAAAGACTTATATATATTAATAAACTATTAGTAGGATTGTTTGACTTTCTAGTGAATTATATCTAATTTAACTATTATCATAATAACTTAAGTATTATTATTATCTATACTAAACCTCAACTACTCTTTTATTATTACTTAAATAATTTACTTAATATTATTATTATAAGTAATAGTAATTTATTTGATCTACTAATAGGATATAATACTTTCTAAATATAAACCTATGTATTAGATTTTCTTTTCATCTATAGTAAAGTTATCTTTTATTAAATTAAATTATCCTTATAACTTAAATAAGACGTTATTAAAATCTAATTAATTACCCTCCTAATATTTAATAAAAACTAACTATTTAATTAAAAAATCTCCTCTTTATCTCTTAGAATTAGATATAAGAATAAAAGACTTCTTAATACTTCTTTCTTCTAGATTATCGCCTCTATATAATACTATAATCTTTCTAAGTTCTACTTCTTCTTTAATTTCTTTACTTCTTCTTTAATTAATTAGTTTAGGTTAATTTTAGAAAAATTACTATTATTCTAAAAAGGTAATTATTCTTATAGTTTATTAATAATACTATTGGTAGTTATAAGAGTTAGTTCTCCTATTAAGTTAAATTTAAACTTCTAAATTATTTAGATAGTAGGTTTCTAATATAGTACTATTATAATCCTACTAGTTAGTATATTTAAAAGTAAATAGAAATTTAAATATATTAAGTTAGGTTTATACTAAATAATAAGATTTCTTGATAGGTATATACTATACTATATAATTATTCAAACTTAGTTTTCCCCTTATTTAACTATAGTTTTATACTTATATTTAAAGTTTATATTACTAGAATATCTATTATTCTAATAGCTGAGGCCGGCCTGTAGGGGCTCTAGTAGCCCCCTAATGCCCTCTTTCTCTATAGTAGCTTGATAATAGTATTCTAATTATTTATTCTTATTATTATTATATTATATAATATATAGTATTATATAAAGCTTTAGATTTATAGTATAATAATTACTTACTAATTACTTTATATTTAGCTATTTCTAGTACTAGATACCTCGTACCTATTATTAATAAAATATAGAAGGTATATTATTATATGTATAGTAATTTGTATAGTTACTACATACTCTTCAGTATGGCGGAACTAACAATTTCTAATAAATTTTAATAAATTTGGAATTGAAAGAAAACTACATAATATCAAAGTAGTTCTATATTAAAAGAAGTCTTTCCTCATATATACCAAAAAAGCTTACCCTCTACAGCTAGAGTGAAGTTGACGTTCAATGTATGAGCATACTGCCTGCTCGGTCGAGGCTATTTCCGTAAACTGTTCCGAGTCCACTCGGACCACTTTCCCTCGCAGATATTTCCAGTTGGTTCGATCGTGACACCACCCGGCACGATGAGCGGTTGTCTTCTTGCCGCAGGGCTGCTGCCCACGACACGAAGGGCCCCAGTACAAGCTGTCCGCCATCTTCACCGACTCCCCGCTGGTGGCCTCCAGGGGGCTGATGCTGCCGTTCGCGCAACTCGTCGACGCATGTGGTTTCCCGGGAACGCCTTTCACAATGCCGTAATCGTACGGAATGCTTCTTTCGCCCGTTTCCTACCAAAATTGGTAGTGAAGTTTGCCAGGATTCCTGCCATGTTCGGTGGACTGGCTGTCGGAACGCTTGCCTGGGTTCAGTATCAGGCTAATCGTGGGTTTGCCCCCTCCCATCAGCCTCACTACCTGTGTTCTGACCTACCCTTTCTTCCCAGAACTGAGCAACAATGCGTGGGATTTTGTCATCAAGACCAAAGACGGAGTTTCTGATGCGGCGTCTACCCTACTTGGCGGTGCCAGCGGGATAGCAGACCAAACACGGCGTGGCTGGGAAAACACCAGAGAACAGATAGAGACTCCCCAATGGCTGCAGAAGGTCCTGCGCATCTACGAAGACACAGGGACTGCTGGGGATGGCGGTCCTAATGGCCCGGGGGCTGAATCGCCTAAAAAAAGTAGAGCGGGTACCGCCGCCGTCGTTGGGGCGTCAGCTGCCGCCTACGGCTATGATCAGTCTGTGGAGGACGACCCACGAGACCCCGACGAGGTCGCTAAGGATGACCAAATGATGATATTGACCAAGAAGATGATTGAGATACGGAGCATGCTCCAGCAGGTTGGTCAGTCGAGTGCTCTGACCCTACCGTCGATTGTCGTCATCGGATCTCAGTCATCGGGCAAAAGCTCTGTTCTTGAGGCTCTTGTTGGTCACGAGTTTCTGCCCAAAGGCACCAACATGGTCACTCGGCGCCCGATAGAATTGACTCTTGTCAACACCCCCGAAACAGACGCCGAATGGGGTGAGTTCCCGGGCTCGGGCCTCGGGCGGATCACGGACTTTACCTCCATTCAGAGGACACTAACCGAACAGAACATGGCTGTCCCGGAGGCCCAATGCGTCTCGGAGGACCCTATACGCCTCACCATTTACTCGCCCAACGTTCCTGACCTATCCCTTATTGACCTGCCGGGCTACATACAAGTTGTCGGCCAAGGCCAACCAATCGAGCTGAAACAGAGGATTTCAGAGCTGTGCGACAAATACATACAACCACCTAATGTCATACTCGCCATTTCCGCTGCGGACGTAGATCTGGCAAATTCTTCAGCTCTGCTTGCTAGTCGCCGCGTGGATCCCCGAGGCCAGCGGACGATAGGAGTTGTGACCAAGATGGACCTGGTTGACGCTCCTCGCGGTGCTGCCATCCTTAGCGACAAGCACTACCCCCTCCGACTCGGCTATGTGGGTGTTGTGTCTAGAATCCCACAAATAAGCGGCCTCTTCAAGAGGTCTGGCAACCTTACCTCGGCTATCACGAGAAACGAAAATGCTTACTTCTCTGCGCATCCTCTTGAGTTTGGCGAAGGAGCAGGTGTTAAGGTTGGAACGACGAATTTGCGAAAGAAGCTCATGACAGTTCTCGAGCAGACGATGTCGGCTAGCTTGCTGACCACCAGTGAGGCCATCAAACAAGAGTTGGAGGAGGCGACCTACGAGTTCAAGGTGCAATACAACGACCGCCCCCTATCAGCCGAGTCATACTTGGCCGAAAGTCTCGACGGCTTTAAACACTCCTTCAAGAAGTTTACGGAAGAATTCGGGCGCCCTCAAATGCATCGACTGCTGAAGCACGAGCTGGACCAGAAGGTGCTTGATCAGCTGGCAGCCAGATACTGGAATAAACCCATTTCTGACTTGACCCCGGCTCGGCCTGAACGAGACAGTTTGGCAGGCTTGCCGACGGCGAATCCTGAAGAACCCTATTGGCACCGCCTACTGGATACTTCAACGTCATCCCTGACCAAACTCGGCGTTGGGAGGCTGGCAACCACCGTAGTTTCTTCATCGATTCAGGCGCACATCGATGGCTTGATTCAGCAATCTACCTTCAGCAGCCATCCTTTCGCAAGAAAGACCATCACTGACGCTGCCTCGACAATACTCAACGAGAAATTCTACAGCACTAGTGATCAAGTTGAGAACTGTATCAAGCCTTACAAGTTTGACATCGACATGAACGAAACAGAATGGAGGCAAGGTCGGGAACATTCGCAGACTATACTAAACAAGGAATTAAGAGACTGTGAATCTGCTTTCAAGAGCGTTGAGGACACGGTCGGCGGTCGAAGAAAGCTTAACGAGGTCATTAAGTTCATCGATCGAGCACGCAAGGGTGATGTCGTCGTAGACGGCGATGGCCGAAGTGGTGCTGGGGGTTTCAGCGCCGCGTTGCTCTCCAAAGGCAAGTCTCATCCGGGTATTTTTGTCTTGAAGACATGGACAACTAACTAGAAAATCAGGGCGTGAGGCTGTGTTCCTACGGGACCGGGCCGACATCATCAAGATGCGTTTATTGGCTGTAAGATCGAAACAGTGCGCCAACTTGAAGAATAAATATTACTGTCCGGAGGTGTTTCTAGATGCGGCAGCCACGAAGCTAGCCTCGACAGCGGTGCTGTTCTTGAACGTTGAGCTTTTGTCAGAGTTCTACTACAACTTTCCTCGAGAGCTTGATCTTCGGCTGGGCAGGCACCTGACGGATCAGCAAGTTGAGAAAATCGCAACCGAGGATCCCAAAGTCAAGGGACACCTCGAGGTAATCCGACGCAAGGAATTGCTCGAGTTGGTGCTTGAGAAGATGGAAAGTCTGCGCCAGCTTGAGGGTCGTGAGCGGGGCCGCAACAAGAGCGGTGGTGCTGCCAAGGATGATAAGCAGCGTGGACGTTGGGGTCTCTTCTGACGGAGTTCACCGTTGTATACCATCAGGGTTTCCTCCGAGTCCTTTTGCTTGTGGTGTGTTATGAAAAGAGTGTGGGAAGGAGTTGTGGTATCGAGATTACGGGCTCCTTGAGTTTGCCGTGAAACGGGAGCAGCGGCAGGGGAGGCCCATTGTTTTTATTACGACTTAATGTGCCCTGGCTGAACAGCTGTACATAGCGAGAAGAATACCCTTTACTCAAATCTTGAGAAACTATGGAAACGACTCGTCTCTGGTTGTCTTGGCGCTAGGGCTTGTTGCTCAACTGGGGAAGCGCGGAGTGTCAATTACAGTAAGTAGTAAACATCCGCTCGACCACGTCCTTGCTAACGAAGGCCAATCAAGCAGCAGTGGCGTCGACACTGGTCTGCAACGTCACCTCCCACCTGAGACTAGTTCCCCGGCCATAGCCTTCACCAAGCCTGTTCTGTATCAAAGTCGATACGCGCGTGCGCAATTTGCTGATACTCCCCTCGTCACTACCCCTTGCCACACATATTTTGAGATTCGCCATGCAAAGTCCGTAATGTACCTGCCAGAACTGTGCATCCTCTATGCGCGTGACTCCGGGCTCAGCTTCGATCTCCCGTACCACCGACAATACTCCCTCGTTCCCTCCAATGCCTCCGTACGACATTAACAACATCATAGCCTGGGCCATAGCCAGCTTGGCACCAAAAAGAAACATGGATGCCGCGATGGCAGCGCAGAGAGCACGGTCGAGCCAAATGTAAGTCTTTATGGAGAGCAGAGGCAGCAAAAGCAGTAAGCTCGAAAAGAATACTGTCAGGAAGTGAAAGACATTGGAGAAGTGCGTAGGGAGGCTGGCAAGCCATGAAACACGCATTATTCTCGCGATGCGAGCGTGGTTTTTCAGCCCATAGGCAGAGACTGCTGTACTGGCTATCGCGGCGAAGGCGGCCCAGTCTATCTCGCCAGACGACACGCGTTCGTGGATATGCTCGTGGTGCGGTTCATGGCCACCTTTGGTCTCGAGCCAGTGTTTCAAATTGTGGGATACCAGATCGAAGCTGCCGAATAAGAGAAATATGGACATGGCGAAACCAGCTAGGACCTCGGCTCTCTCGAGGCCAAATGGGTGACGAATGCTGCTCCGACGCCAGACCTCAAAGTTGCCCAGCACCTCGACCGCAACGCATACGGCAGCGCTGCCGGCGTCAAAGAAGACGAGATGGGATAAAGCCATCATAGCAAGGGACCCCTCCGAGATGAAGAAGAGCCATGAGGCGACGGCCAAATGACAGAGACTCCAATACAGGCGAACACGCTGGTCATGTGACATGCTCTTCCACGCCTCGCGGACTGTCGGTACAGGGAGGGAGGCGGGAAGAACAGGCGGTGGTCGTTGGGGAGGTTCTTGAAAGATCTGGTGCTGTGTGGAAATGGAACTGTGTTTGTATCGATGGCCGCGGCGTTGGCCAATATTCTGGGAGGTTGCTTCGTTAGAGAACCAAGCCCAAGGGTACGACATGGTGCAGCTGAAGAAGCCTTTGTACGTCGCTACTTTTGTACTTACTGACTTGGCGGGCGAGGTTGAGATGACCTGCGTCTGAAAATTGAATGGACTCGGGACGGCGGAGCCACCAGTGAGAGGTTCTTGTTCGGCCATATTACTTATAGGATGTTTTATAAAGCAATCTCTCAAGTGAACAGAATGGAGAAAAAGGGAAAAGACAGCTGCCACTGTTGCTGCCTCCAGGTTCGAAGTGTAAGGCAAACGGGCCACAGGTTCAGGGCCGGTAGTTACGCAAGGAATACGCCGGTAGCCGTGGTCGTCGTGAATCCAATTGTAACGGAGGGATCCTGGTATGAGGCTATAAACAGGGATCAGGAATACAAAGTAGTTGTTAATACAATAGGCATAGTCTATATAGTACTATATATAGAGGATAAGCTCCCTCCTTACATAGTTATATAATATAACCTAAATAGTAATACTATATACCCTTATAACTATAAACCTTATATTTATTATTAGTATTTAGATTATTATATTCCTATTTCTAAAATTTTATGATTTTTTCTTAGAAACTTCTAGAATAATATTTCTCTAGGAAATCCCTAGGATTTCTTATTGAATACCTTAAGATTCTTCTATTATACTTTTTTTATTAAAGTAGCAATTCTACTATTTTCATATTATTTCTTAGACTTTTATATCTTTTAAAACGTAACAGATTTTCTATCTACTGAAATAATAGTCTTCTAAAGGATTCTATAAGACTATTAGTAATATCATTAGAAATTTCTATATATTTAAAGATTACTTGATTTTAACTTATTACTTCTCTTATAAAATAATTATAAACTTATATATATTACTCTATTATTTAAACTTTTTCTTTTAGTAAATATAATTAATTCGATAGTATTTATCTATATTAATATAAACTTTTATAACAACCTCTCTTAATATATTAAAAAAGCTTCAAATCTATATAACTTTAGAAGTAGTATCGAATCTTATATAATATTTAGCTTTAAGTAATAACTTTATTATAATAGTCTAGAAGCAAAATCTCTATAGTATTAGACTTGTAATTATAAACAATATCTATTTAGTTATCAATTTAAATAAAATTATATAATTAGTATGATTAGTTTTATACACTTATAGAATTCTTAATTATTTCTATCTTTCCTAATATAATAAATATTATACTTATTTTATATCTTAATATATTACACAGAATATAGTACTTCCTTTTTATGAAAATCTCTAAAATTATATATAAATCTTACTTATAATTAATAATTAAATAATAAGTCTAAATATATTATTTATATAACAAATTAGAGGTTTCTAAATATTCAATAGTATGATTATTATAATATTTTATCAATCTATCCTTCTATTAATATAATTAAATCTTAAGTTTCTATTTCTATTAGAATAATAATTAAATAGAAGAATTCTCTAAATTCTTTAGATATTTCCTTTGAATAACACTCTTATAGAATTATTATTTTATTCTTATTAAATTATAAATAAACTTCTAGAAAGAAATCTGAAATTCTTTAATTATTTATCTTAATACTTTATTTAACCTATAAGCAGACTTTAATAATATTTTTACTAGTCTAATAACTTATATATTATTAATATGTATAACCAATATAATTTTAATTTACTATTACAATATATAATATTATCTAATAGTAAGATTTTGAAACCTATTTATATTAAGGGTTTTTTATATTTCTATTATTATTATCAATTTACTTATTACAAACTGTATAATACTTATTATTATTAGATAATTTAAATGAAATTAATATTATAATTAGCTATATTATTATCAGTAGAATATCTTAAGTTTAAAAAATAATTATTAAATAGTAGGAATATCTATATATAAATATTTTTTTAAAAGTTCCTATTAAAATATATTCCAATAAAATTCTATTATCTTACTATATATTTTCATTCTTATATATAAAGAATTAGAATCTTCTATAACATTACTTAAAATATATATATGTATATATATAGATATAAATATAATTTCTTCTATAGATTTAGAAGAATCTATACCTAATAACTCAAACTTGTCTCTTTAATAACTTTGAATAAGTTGTCTTATATTTAAATACTTATTGAACTATAAGTTCTTTACTTCAAGAAACTTCTATAAATAATATAAATCATAATATCTCATTCTTAATAATATTTATTATGATATTGAAATAAACTTCTATCTATAACAATTAGCTTTTAACAAACTTATTATATATTCTAAATCTTATAATTAGATCAATCTATAGTTATACTCCTTTTCTATAAAAAGCATATTATCTATTATAATTATTCCTTTCAGAATAACATCTTCTTCTATCGATATTTCTTAAAATACCTTAAATTATAATTAGAAAACCTTAAAGATTAATAGACCTATTTTAATATATTTCTATAATTCTAATTTCTAATAAGAAAGTAAAATTTATGGTTTTCTGACTTTATTACTTATTAATTTATAAAATATAATAATAGATATAATAATAATCCTATTTTATACCTTCATTTATATTTCGTAAACTTAACCTTATCTATAATTAATCAGAATACTTCTTTCTATTTAAAGTTTTATCTTCTTAGATTCAATTTAAACCTCTCGATTAACATTAATAAAATAAATACTACTAACAATTTCAAGTTAACTGATATTAAAAATAGAATTCCTTCCTCATTCTAAATTTCTATTTAATATCTAAATAGATATCGTATTTAATATTACTGGTATATATAATTAACTTATAATATAGATAACTATTATTGAAAATTATATTTATAAGTATTTCAAAATATCTATATTTATTACTAGGATTCCAACTTGATCTAATATAATTCAAATTACTTATTCTAATATCCTATTTTATTTATAGATATATAATAAAATATTTCAATTTCTATATTATTATCTCTTAACAATATTATTCAAAAAGTATTTATAAATTTACTAATATTATCTATATAAATTAATTACATTAAGCTTTTAACTGCGTTTGCTGCCTGAGGTTTCCTCCGTTTAAATGGTTCCTCAGCCCCAGTAGTATTCATAGGGTTTATGAGGCAAGCGCCGACTACCGGGTGTAGCTTCCTTTAAAGGGTTCCCGAGAGGCATGTGACTTTAAATAGATCAAAGACCTTCAATACAACCATATTTTAACATTAAGCTTCTAAAATAATTCTTGTATTCAGTAATCAAGAATTATATTTAATATATTAATCTATTCTTTATATTATTAAATATTAATAATCTAAATCTTAACTTATTATTTATCACTAATAAGAAATATTTCTACTAACTTACTAATTTTATATTTCTAATATTAATATAAAGAATATATCTAACTTTTATTATTCTTTTTTAAAGTATTCTTAAAGAATATTAGAAACCTTTTAATAAATTATAGATCTTATATAATATTAAGATAACATCTTCGACTTATAGTAAACATCTTTTAATAAACCAAATTACTTACTTTATTTCTTAAAATCCAAAATAATCTAAGTTTTAATGTTATAATTCTAAATCTATTTGCTATTAGATAGAAAATGATATTATTAGAATAGTAATATTTTACTAGTTTTTTATAACAAGATTAAAACCTTATTTTAATATCTTTAAATATATAAGAATTATTTTATTTACATTTATGATATTACTTCTTTAGAAATATCTTCTATTAAAATAAAATCTTTTCTTATTAAATGTATTTATAAGAAGTCCTTCTATATGTAAAATATCTCTAAGTTCAATCGTTAATTTGTTATTAAATATTAATATACTTACTCTAACATAATCTAAATAAATGATTGTAGTACGTATTATAATTAGTCTTATTATTACTATTAAAGTATAATTATTATATTATGATAAACTATTAATAGTATAGATATTTACTCTTAAACCTTATAATTAGTCTTTATTTGAGGTTTCTATTATTCTTTCAATACTTTTCTAATATAAATAGTATTATACCTTATTATTATAATCTTATCAAAAAGTATCGAAGTCTTAAAAATTAACTTATATTTAATAAGAATATAATTTCTTATTAATATTCTTAAGTTAGAATTACTTCTTTTTAAATACTATTTCTATTCATTTTAATTCTATTTCATCTTTACTTTTTCAGAAATAATTTTAAGTAAAATATCTAGACTTCTTGTAATTATCATAAGTAAATATAATCTTTGAAGTAGTATAACTAAAGTCTTACTTTTATTTATTTAAACTATAACAAACTCAATAATAAATAACTTCTTTCTATAGAAATACGATTTATTAATAATACTTTTAAAGTTATAGTATTTATATATTAACTTCTAGATGCTATTTTAATAGTTTAATTTCTATATTAAGAGTCTATTTGTTAGATAGATGAATATATAAGATCTTTTCTTATAATAATCTTCTACTATTTGAAAAGTAATATATAAATTCATTAAATTTCATACTAGAACCTATAAGATTAGATCTTTTGAATATAAATAAATATAATTAATTTCTAATTCAACTTCTTAGGATAATTCCTAATTCTATATACATTCTTAAGAAGATTTCCCAAATCTTTAACTCTTTATTAATATATATAATTAGAATTATCAGTATAATTAAAATATCTTTTTTTAATTAGTTATTTAATTCCTTTTACTCTATACCTAGAATGGTATCTAAACTCTATACCCTATATATGGATTTAACTATACACTTTACTTAATAATAGTATTTATATTAATACTAACTTACAACTAGTTAAAATAGTAATGAAATTACTTATTACTATACATAATTATACCCCTAGTTCTAATGTTCAACCCCATAGTAATAGAAAACTATATAGTAATAATTAGGGACAATTTTATTAAAACTAAGACTTAATATATATAACTAAAAGTAACTAGTCAAGTCGTAAAGTTAAGAATCTTTATAAACTTCTTAAGAATAGAATAAAATAAAGTATTAACAGCTAGGTATTCTATAATCTATCGCTCTTTTATAACTTTTATAATAGAACTTAAATTTCTTTAAAATCTATATAGCTACCTATAAAAAGATAACTATAACGTAAATATAGAGATATTTAATTATAACTATTATAATTAAAACTATTAGTAAATTAAATTAGGTTTCAATAATTTTATTCTGAATACTATAATTAATAAGTAATTAGTAGATATTTAAAAGAAAGTTATCTAGTTATTCTATAAGTTATTATACTAAACTAGTAATATTAGAGACTAAGTATTAATTAGATAATATTTTAATATTAATACTTTATTATAATACTAGTTACTAGATATTTTAAAATATTATAATAATATAATTATAAGAATTTTAAAAGCTATCTAGCTATACTAGAAATATCTATATTTATATAAGTATTATTTATATATTAATTGTATTCAATTAATATATTAAAAGTATTTACTAATAAGAATAAGTTAAGTCTTACTCTACTTATATAGAAATTATAAGTTAACTTATATTTATAGTAGAGAATTTTTATATTAATAGTATAAAGTCTTATCTTAAAAGTAAGTAGAACGTAGTGTAGAGGATATTAGAATTATAGATATTAAGGTTGTAATAAATGTTTAAATAGAGTACTTATAGTTAGTAGTAACTAAATATCTCGAGATATTTAAATTATATCTTGATAGCTATAAAAGTATAAGGGTATAAACATATTGAAATATAAAGGCATAAAGGTATGAGGTTATTATAGAAGAAGTTATTAGTTATTTATTATTAAGAAAGTTAATATAAAGTAAGTATACTAGCTACTATAACTACAAGGGGTTTAGTTTGAGATTAACCAGAAGCTAGCTATAGTAGTTAGTAGGGGGGTAGGAAGGCTGAAGTTATACTTTAGGGGGCAATATATCTACTAATAGTCACAATAGAGAGCAAGCTATTAGCCCCTCCCTTTTTTAATTAGTTATAAATATATAAATTAATAATTCTACTAATTTAACTTCTTATTATAACACCATGAGCTTTAAGTTTAAAAGAAATTTAAATCAACTATGTAATATAATTTAAACTATCTTCAAAGTAGTAATCTTGAAATACTTTCAATTAGAAGTTTTTAAATTAGATTACTTAAGGCTTTTTTGATTTCAGAATCTCTGATATTTGTTTTACTACATACTAAGATTTTCCTTATTATAATATCTAATTGAATTAGTAATATAAAGATATTGTAACTGATTATAAATTTAAAAAACATAATATCTGTTAGTAAAATTATTCTTTTTAAAAACATTAGTAATATATAATCTTATAATTCTAGTGAAGTCTTAATTTTATATATTAATTTAATAGATTTAGTTTATTTATATTTGTATAAGGCGACTTTTCCTTTATAATCCAATAATTTCTTTAAACGCTAAGAGCTTTCAAATTAACTTATCTATTATAAGTTGACTATTATTATTACCTACATACCTCTTAATTAAACAGAAGTTTTCGAAAGATATTATTATGATAATTAATGAATATTCTATGAGTACTTTATAGATAATTCGCTATAATATTAATATAGTAAACTATTATAAATACTTTAAATAACTAGTTATACTACTATATAAAACTACAAGTAAGAATTAAAAATATAAAGTAATTATTTATGTAATAAGTATAATCTACTTCATATTATATATAAAGAATAGATTTCCTCTTTATATAATCAAATAGTATGATTTTGATAGTAATACTATACATTTTTAAAATTGTAAATTTTATATTTAATATTAGAATTTAAATTATTATATTCCTATCTCTAGGAGTTTATAATCTTTTTATAGAAACTTCTACAATAGTATTTCCCTAGGAATTCTATAGAACTTTCTATAGAATATTTTAGAATCCCTCTATTACACCTAAGATATTTAATAAGAAATCCTAGGGATTTCCTAGAGAAATACTATTCTAGAAGTTTCTTTTTAAAAAGCTATAAAATTATAGAAATAAGAATATATTAATTTAAACTTTAATAGTAAGTATAAGATTTATAATTATAAAAATATGTAGTATTATGATTAGGATTAGAGTTCATAATTATATGACGAAAATATATACTTACTATATAACATATTAAATAAAATATATTTATATTAGTTTATCTAGAGGGTAACGCATACTATATGTAATCTTGCCGTATAGGTGCAAAGTGGTATTCTGGTTATTTATTATTAGTATTATTCCTATATTATATAATATATAACGCCACATAAAGCTCTAGATTCATAATATAGTAATTACTTACTAATTACTACACGTTTAACTATAGTTAGTATGAGGTACTTTATACTTATTACTAGTAGAGTATAGAGGGTATATATAACGCCACATAAAGCTCTAGATTCATAATATAGTAATTACTTACTAATTACTACACGTTTAACTATAGTTAGTATGAGGTACTTTATACTTATTACTAGTAGAGTATAGAGGGTATACTACTATATATAGTAATATATATAATTACTATATATTTTATAGTATAATATAATTAATATTAATAGCTTTTTCCTTTTGCTATATATTATAATACCTATCTATTTATATAAAAATAATACTTTTAGGAATCTATACTTTGTTGCCTTAATAATATTTAAAACCTATTTATCTGTTCTATTTAAATTACTTATCTTTCTATTTACGTTATTATATAGTTTAAATTAATAGATCTTTTGAAGGTATAGCTTAATATATTGTTTGTTAAAGTATAAGTAATATTATTGTCTTTATTAATTTATTATACTTTATAGAACTCGTAATATTAATATAACTGTTTTAATATTGTAATATTAATTATAAAATATTTTTCTTTAGTAATATTGAATTTTATGAAGTATTTATACAGTAAGTATGAGTTAGTATATATGATAGTGTTGGTTAATCCGGAGGGTAACGCACGCCGTACGTGATCTTGCCGTACGGGTGCAAACTAGTGTTCTGGTTATTCGTTATTATTATTGTTACGTTACGTGGCGCGCGGCGCCACGTAAGGCTCTAGATCTACAGCGTGGCAATTGCTTACCAATTGCCACGCGTTTGGCTACGGCTGGCGCCAGGTGCGTAGCACCCGTCGCCAGTGGGGCGCGGAGGGCATGCTGCCACGTATGTGGCAACGCGTGCAGTTACCGCATGCCCTACGGCATGGCGCAACCGACAAATAGTTAAGATTTGAAGGAGCTTTTAATATTAGAAGGTTTTCTTAAGTAATATAATTATAATATAAGTAAAGTTTATACTAGTTATTCTAGTGGAAATCTCTAAAGTAAGTATATTTTTAGTAATTCTTTTAGTTTTAGTAGAAGTATAGTATATAAAATTACTATAGAAGTTAAACTAGCTATTATTAGTAGTAGTTCTTTAGCTTAAGATTATTATAAATCTTAGTTAAAATAAGGAATTAGTATTATTAATAAAAAAGCTATCAATAAAAGTATAAAAATATATATTGGAGAAATTAAGTAGTATAAAGTTGAAGTTATAATTAGAATGCTTAATTTACTATTTGATATTTTTAATTAAGTATCGTAGTATTGTCACCTGAGAATTATTATTCTCATACTATATAAGAAAGATTGAATAATAATTCAGGTTAATACATTGAAATAAGGTATACCTTATATATATATTATGAAATATATGCCTTTTTAAGTATTTTAGGCGTTATATATATATTAATAAGGGTAAGCTTTTGCCTTTAGTACTTTTAGTATAAGTAAAGAGTATTACTATTAAGTAATAAGATACCTCTTCTAAATACTAATAGTATTACTTTTAAAAAAGCTATCTTAAGTTTAGTTTTAAATAAGGCTATTTAGAGTTCTTTATCTTTATAGTACGAGAAGGTTGTATTTAAGAAGTTAAAAGTATTATTAATTTATATACTTATAAGGCTAAAAGTGTTATCTCTAGAATATAAGACAAAGAGGTATAAGTTATATATCGATATTTCTATTTATTACTATTTTTTATAATATTTAGAATAGGTTGCCTACTAGTAGGTATTTATTTTAATACGGCAATATAGTAGTTTAATAATAATTATAAAAAAGCATAAGAAGTATGAATCTTTAAAATATAAAAGTGGTTTAATTATAATATACCTTATAAGTTTTATTTTAGTTTAGTATAGGTTTATGCAATATTATGGAGTTATATAATTATGTTAATATATTAGAGGAAAGTTAAGGCTATAACTAAGATTAATTACTGGTTACTTTATTAGATCCTTAATTGTTATATGAGTATTTTAGGTTTATTAATATTTCTAAAACCTTAAATTATAAGTCTTAATGTTTTATATATCTTATTAGTATTTTTATTTTTAAGTTTATTAATAATACGGGACTTAAAGTACTTATAATTTTTAAAGAAGATAGAATTATATTGGATGATCTTTATAATATTATTCGTAATAATATTTTCAACTTCTTTTTAAATTAATTCTTTAAACAGCTATCTAAGTATTATAATAATATTTGTTTTATAGAAATTAAATATTAGTATGATATTTAATTATTCTTTAGCTATGAAATATATTCTTAAATGAGGTTCTTAGTTGAAATCCAGAGAGAATAAGCTATTTTTATAAATTATAAGACCTAAAGTTAATTAGATTTAATATATTGAAAGTTGAAGTAGTATATTACTAACTAATTAAATAGAGGGACTATTATTATTAATAATAATAGTAGTTTATAGTACTTACTAAGTATTCTAATATTCTATAAGGACAGCGATAGATATAATGAAAAACTACTCTAGGAATATATATTTCTACAGAATATTAGATTTCTTATAACAGTAATATAAGTATTTATAGATTTCCTATAGATATCTTTAAGTATTAGTACTTTAAGAATATAGCTTAGTAAGATTTCTTAGTTATTTTTAAAGTATAACTTTATAGTTATAAATTGAAATTCTTAAGGGTTATAAGGGAGTTTGAGAACATATATCTTACTACATATTATAAAGAGGTAGTATAGGCTTTCTAGCTATCTTTCCCTTATTATATATAAATTAGAAATGAAAATAGAAAGGTTATAATGTATAAGGTATTTAAATTATCATATATTACTAAAGTAGTCTTAATAGTATATTTAATATACTCTTAGTAGATCTTTTTAATAATTTTATATATAATATAAGCCTAAGTAATAATATTTAGAGAGAGAATTAAATCTTCTATAAAGTAGGGATATATTTTGAAAAGAAGTAGAATATATATCAGGTTATTTAGTTTAGTAGTATTATTAATTACTTTATATATTATTTAAAAAGTTATTTCTAGAGTAGTAGTAGGTATCTTATCATAGTAAATCTAATACATATAGTAGAAGAATATATAATATTACTTAACCTTATTGATACTATTATATACTTTAATAGGAATAATATAAATTATTAATCTTATTATTTTTACTTTTAATCTGAAGTCTTTAAACTGAAATATTGTGTTTATATTAGTAGTAATGAAATTAAGAAGGTGTTAATATATATTAATCTAATATATCTTAATTATGTTTTATATTACCTTTACTAAGATACCTAGTAGAAACTAAGTAATATTAAGTATTATTACAATATTACTAAACAGAATGTAAAGTAGTTATTAATATAGACAATGTTAATAATAATTCTAAAGTTAAAGTTAATGTTACTATAGATAGTTAAATTAAAGTAGAAAAAGAATAAATAATATACTTAATATTAGTAATAATACTTCTTCAGTATTTTAGAAATATAATATTTAATTAGATTTTTTGTTTTATTAAAGATATTATAGAAGCATATAATAACTAAGTATTTACAATAATAGTAGAATCTTTATATTTCTATTTTTATAAAGTATATGGAAGTAAGTATATTTTCTTCATTAAGGAGTATCCATAGATACTTTTATTCTTAAATAATTAGTTTAATTATCTTGTCTTAATAAAGCTAGTCATAAATATTATTAAATATAATCTTAAGGTGATTTATATTTATAAGGTAGAATAAGAAAAAAGCATCATATAGTATTATATAAAACATAATAATACTAAGGGGTATCACTATATTAACTATTCTAAGTATAATAATTAGAGACGTATTACTAAAATAAATTATTATTAGTTTACTTTATAGAAATATAAGAATTATAAAAGGGTTAACTATCTACTTAAATATAGTAAATTGAGAGTACTTTATAGTTAGGAAGCTAGTAATACTTAAATTAGGTCAGATATTTTGAAAAATAGTATTTAAGTAATAGTTTTTAAATATTAATATAGATATAGGGGCTATAATACTACTTTTCTTAGTAATTCTACTATTAGAAATACTAATTTAAATAGGAATATAGAACATTATTTAGTCTTAGAGGATTCTTATAATTTTACCTCTATTAAGAATAATAAAGTGTTTATTAAAAACAATATTAAATATTATTTAGAAAGAGTAGTAATCTTACTTTCCAAGTTACTTTATATTTAATATTTTATAATAGTATTATCAAACTTATTATCTTGAGGGGAATTCTTAAGATTATTATTTAGGCTATTGATATTTTTCTAATTTATAAGGAAGGTTTAATCTATTATTACAGAGTATACCTTAAGGTTAGTATTTAATCTATATTAATTAAAGGAAATATATTTCTTTTTAAGAATATGTTTATAAATTAATAGTTTATCTTACTATATATATAGTAGTTCTTATTTAAATAACTATATATAGTTATAAGAAAGAAGTGAGTTTTCTATTTAGTATAGCTAAATATATATACTAGAAAGTAGTAGAAATAGAATATTAAGTATTTTATGGTATAGCATTTTAGAAGTACTTTTAAGGAGAGTTATATGAACAGTTAACTTAAATTTAATTATTAATCTATTTCTATTTATTATTTCTACTATCTTAAATATATCACAACTTTTAGATTAATATAATATTACTTATAGTTAATTCTAACTAGTTATAGAAATTCTAAAGTATTACTATAAGGCTAAAGAGAGCTAACTAGTATTTAGATATATTATAATATACGTTTATAAGTTAGAAGTAGAGTATTATATCTATATAGAGGTTTAGCGGGAAGGTTTTCTAAATATAAATAAGTTTAAATATAAGGGTTTTAATGGCTTCTGTTTTATTCCTTTTAGAATTCTTATTTATAATATTTTGAAATATAGTATTCTACTAATTAGGGAAGTATGACTATTAATATTTATTATTTTTAAAGTAGTTTTTAATATCGGAAATTATCTATTTAAATTATAAACTAAGGTTAGGATTACTTAAGTATTTCAAATAGTACTTATAGGCTTGATTCTTTAGTATAATTAAAACTATACTAACTTATATATAGTATAGGTTTTTATTATATTCTACATTTTTCTTATATAGTTTTGTGAAATTTGTAGTATACTTACTTGAAGTATTATTAAAAGGAGTAATAGAAGTAAGGCATAAGGTATATTTATAGTAGCCTTTTTAGTATTAGACAGGCTTTGAGATAGTTAAATAGGAAGTTAGCGAGACTGACTATTATAATAGAAGTCCTCTATCTTATACTATAAGTATATAGGCTATTTATATTAACTATAGGTATTTCCTCTTAATTTCTTATTATAAGGGTATTATTAATATTATATATTTAATTTTAAATTAAGTATTATAGAAAGGTAGTGTAAGGTTTAACTCTTTTAGTATAAAGTTATTAACTTATTCAAACTAGCTTTTAAGGTTATTCATCAAGTTAATATAGTATTTTAAAATTTCGTAAAGTTTTATATAAATCTATAAGGTAAATTCTTATTGTTAAGATAGTTAGTATAGTATTCTAAAGATTCGATTACTATTTATATTAATTTCAATACCACATATTATAAAATAGGTTTTGAAATAATATATTATAAAGATACTAGCGAGTTGCTAAGTTGTTATAGGCTAATTTCTAAAGTTATTTTTAAATATCTAAAGGAATCTTAAACTACAGAGTTTTATATAGGTATAGAAGGCTACTTAGTATATTATATAAATAGAGACTTTTATAGAGTTTTTGTTCATAATATTCTTATAGTTAAGATTTGAGATTTAGCTGAAAAGTATTAGGTTGAGATATTAGTGGGGCTTTATAGGAATGGAAGTACTTAAGAGTATTATTATTATAAATATAGGGGTGTTTGGAATAAGTATTTTGCCTATAGGGGTTAAGTTAAATATTATTATAAGTATAAAAGAGGTATTAGAAGAATTTCTAAGAAGCTATATAGATTTCTTAAAACGTTAGGGCTATAAATCTTATAGATCTCTAGTATTAAGACTTTAGTAATAATTTAAAGAAGATTATTATATTTACTAAATATACCCTTATAAATAAAAAATCAGGGTAGTTATTAGCCTCCGCATAGTGACTATTAGGAAAAGTCTTATTTCAAAACTAAATGAAATATAATTATTAATATCTCAATAATACCTATTTATTAGGAATTGGTATATAATTTAAAAGCTCCTAGTAAGGTTTTAGAATAAAGAGGGTCTAAAGCGTCTAAATGATAAATCTTGAAATCTTTTATCTTATATAAACCTTGAGTATGAGGTTTTATAATTACTTTTCTATTATAATAAGCTTTATTAATTTACAATATAGTAGTAATTAAAAGCTTAACTACTAATTAGTATTAATCTATCTAAAAGGTAATATATACTATATATAATCTTGCTATATAAGTATAAAGTAGTATTCTAATTATTTACTATTATTATTCTTATATTATATAATATATAGTATTATATGAGGCTCTAGATCTATAGTATAGTAATTACTTACTAATTACTATATATTTAATTATAGCTAGTATTAGGTACTTACTACATATTACTAATAAGGCATAAAAGGCATATAACTATATATATAGTAACGGATATAGTTACTATATACTTTACGGCATAGCGTAACCGACAATTTATTATATTAATTATTAGAAAGAACTAATAGCTTACTTGTTATTATAACTATTGGTAGATATATTACTTCTTAAAATATAACTTTAACTTTCCTTCTTTCTTACTAACTACTATAACTAATTTCTAATTAATCTTAAGTTAAAGTCTTTGTAATTATAATTAGTATACTTACTTTATATTAATTCCTTTAATAATAAATAATTAATAATTCTTTCTACAATAACCTTACGCCTTCATGTTTCTATAGCTATATGTAATTTAAATATTTCGAGATATTGAATTATTACTAATTATAAGCATTCTATTTCAATATCTGTTATAATTTTAATACCTATAACTTTAATATCTTTATTATAAACTAAATCGTATATACTTTTCAAATAAAACTTGATATTTTCAATATAAAGGTCTTCTATTATTAATATAAGCTAATTTATAATCTCTATATGAATATAATAATATTTAACTTATTCTTGTTAAAAATAATCTTAATATTTTGATTAAATATACCTAATATAAAAATAACATTTATATAAATATAAATACTTCTAATATAATTAAATAGCTTTTAAGATCTCTATAATTATATTATTAGAATATTCTTGAATATCTAATTATGAGTATTATAATAAGATATTAATATTAAACTATCATCTGAATAATACTTAATTTCTAGTATTACTAATTTAATATAATAACTTATAAAATAACTAAATAGTCCTTTTTAAATATTTCTAAACTACTTATTAATTATAGTATATAGAGTAATGTTATGAAAGTCTTATTTATCTTATTAATAGTTTTACTTATAATAGTTATGATTAGATATTTGTATATTTATTGTATACTCTCCTTCTTGTAAAAGGTTATATAAATTCTAAAGAAATTTCAGTTTTCTTATAGAAATTATAACAGAATAATAGACTATAAAACACCTAACCTTTATAAATATTCTATTTTATTCTATTTCTTAGACGTTTGTACGAATTCTCAATTTTATAACCTTAAAACTATTTTTCATTATATATATTAAACTCTAGTTTTAATAAGACCTTTCTCATATAGATTATTATTATAAGGTTTTCTATTATTGTAAAGTGAAGTATTAGACCTAGAAGTATAATTATATATAATAATAAGTAATTCTATTATTATTTTAACTTGTTATAAATTAACACTGATATAAATACTATTCTAAAGTAAAATCTATAGTTAAGCCTGTGTATAGAGTATAGAACTTGGATGTTATTTTAAATATAAAGTAAAAACAACTAAATAATATTCATGATTAGAAGAAACTAATAGTTTTTTCTCTATTATAACTATTAATAGATATATTACTCTTTACAATATAATTTTAATTCTCCTATTTCTCTATTAAGTATTAAAGCTAACTTTTAAATAATTTGAAATAAAGTTCTTTATAGTTATAATAATTAGTATAATTACTTTGTATTAACTATTTAATAAGAAATAACTAATAACTCCTATTATAATAATGTTATATACTTATACGTTTATAAACTTATACTTTTATAACTATATGTAACTAAAATATCTTAAAGTATTTAATTATTACTACTCATGAATATTCTATTTACATATATATTATAACTTTAATATATACAAATTTAATATTCTTATCGACTAAATCCTATTTATTCTTGATATAAAACTTGATACTCCTAACATAAAGATTCTCCATTCTTGATATAAACTAATCAATAGATCTTACATAAATATAATACGATTTACTTTATTCTTTTTAATATATAATCTTAATATATGAAATATTACTAAGATATAAATAATATTTATATAGATATAGATATTCCTAAGATAATTAGATAACTCTTAAGACTCTACAATCATATTATTATAATGCTTTAAAATATCTAATAATTGGTATTCAGGTAATATGTTAATATCAAGATATCATCTAATAAATACCTCATTTTGAATATTACCAATCTAATATAGTAAGTTATAGAGTAAATAAATAATATTCTTCTCAATGTATATAAGCTATTTATTAATTATAATACTTTAGACAGTTTTATTCAAACTTATTCCAATAAAGTAATAATTTAATTATATAAGAATAAAAATAGTCTTAAGTCTATTAGATAGTTATACTGACTTATATAAAGCTAAATCAATCTATTGTTATAAATTTATATACTTCACTTTAGTTAAAATAGATTATATCTTTTAATAATTTATATTTAACCTATGTATTAAATCATCTATTTATTATAATTATAAACTTAAGAATATTTAATTATTCTTTAAATTACTTTTAATTAATAAATATAACGAAGATCCTTTTTCATTTATTATATTAGTTTCTTAATAGACTTTTTAAACAATAGTATATTGAAATATAAGTGGTCTTAATATAATAATAAAACTATCTAATAGTTCTAATTTTAATTATTAATGTATTATATGATAATTCTTCAAGACTAGTTAGAATATTTAGAATTATTTCAATTTAAATATTAAATTAAATCCTAACATATTAAACTAATCAATTTACTTTCCTTTAATAAATAGCTTATTTAATAAAACACTATATAATAGATATTGAAAAATATTAAACCCCTTATTCTCTTAATTAAAAATAGTTCTAACTACTATTTAATAAATCTTAAATTTTAAATAGTTCAGAAATCCAATTATAAGAAGATACAGAATTATTTTAATATACTGTAAATATAAATTCATCCTATTATTAATAGTAACTTTTAATATCTATTTCAATAAAACATTTTAATAATCATTATATTTCTCTTCATGCCCTTCTAAAAACTCTAAAGTATTAATATTCTTAAATTAATTTAATTATATAGTAATAAGTTAGAATAGAATATAAAAGAGTTCTAGAAAAGATTCATTTGAATATTTCTAGTTCCATATAATATAATAAGTAGTACACTATCTATCTTTAAGTAATTATATATTAGAGTTTTAAATTCTAAAGAATTCTAACTATTAAAGAGTAGTTTTAAGTATTCAATTTGTTCAACTAGTAATAGGTAACTAGTAAAAGGTTAAGGGGAATTAACAACTCTTAATTATTCAAGAATAGGTCATTCAGAATTATTAAACTAGTAATAGGTAGCTAGTAAAAGGTTAAGGGGAATTAACAACTCTCAATTATTAAAGAATAGGTCATTCAGAATAATATCTGAAAATAGTATTAATTTTAATATAAATAGTGATAATGATAAGAAGTTCTAGTTCTATAGGAAGTAGGGAACCTCGTAGTATTGATATTTAAATAGAGTTTATTTTCAGAAAGGTTAATTTCATACTATATAGAACTCTTAATTCTATTATACTTAGGCTACTAAGTGGTCTATTCACCGAATATTCTAATATTATAGTTTGATTAATTTAGAGTATAAATAATTAAAGTAGTATAACTTTAACTCTAATAATTAAGTTTCTATAATAAATAGAAAATATAGAGTTATAAGAGTAATAAATAATACTTAAGTTTTTATTTACCTAAAATGGGTTATTAGGATAAATATAAGCAATAGCTAAATAGCTAGAACTCTAATATCCCCCCTTAAGGTATATAAAATAAATAAATCTTTTATAGCTTAAAAAACAATAAAAACTCTAAAAACCATATAAGAAAAATAGAGAAATTCCAAAAGATTAAAGATTAAAATCTAAAAAACTTAAAACCAAAAAGGTTTAAAAGGAAAGACTTCAAAATAAATAAAGAAAAATCAGAAACACCTAAAACTGATTAAATAGCTTAAAAGAAAAGATTAATCCTCAAAAAATAAACTATTAAGACTATTTCCTTTATAAGAAAGCTGAATATTAAAGTTATTCTATAAAATCCTCTCAATAACATTATTAAATTTATTTCGACCTAGAGGCTTTATTAAAAATTCAGCTATATTATTATTCATATTAATATAATAGAG
>QAPG01000271.1:0-32297 GCA_004366825.1 Colletotrichum spinosum | reverse complement strand
TAATACTAACTTCTTATTTTAATAAGGATTTATAATAATCCTATTAAAAGACTACTATTAAAAATTAGATTAGGAATTATTAATAGTAGTCTTTTAATTTAGGATTATTATAAATCCTTATTAAAATAAGAAGTTAGTATTATTAATAAATAAGTTATTAATAAAAGTATAGAAGTATACTTTAGAGAAGTTAAATAGTATAAAGTTAAAACTAGAATTAAAATATTTAATTTACTACTTAAAGTATTTATTAAGTATAGTAGTATTATTACCTAAGGGTTATTATTCTTATATTATATAAGAAAGGTTAAATAGTATTTTAAGTTAGTACATTAAAGTAAGGTATGCTTTATATATATATTATTTGATATATTCTTTTAAGTATTTTAAGTATTATATAGATATCGATAAAGGCGAACTTTTACTTTTAGTACTTTTAGTATAAATAGAAAGTATTACTATTAAGAAATAAGATACTTCTATTAAATACTAGTAGTATTATTTTTAAGAGGACTATTTTGGGTTTTACTTTAAATAAAACTTTTTGAGACTCCTCGTCTTTATAGTATAAGAAGGCGGTATTTAAAAAGCTAAAAGTATTATTAGTTTATATATTTATAAAACTAAATATATTATTTTTCAGATATAAGATAAAAAAGTATAAGTTATATATTAATATTCCTACTTATAACTACTTTTGATAGTGTTTAGAATAAGTTACCTATTAGTAGGTATTGGTTTTAGCAAGGCTATATAGTAGTTTAATAATTATAGTAAAACCTAAAAAGTATTAGTTTTTAAAGTATAAAAATAGTTTAGCTATAATATATTTGTTATAGAATGGTTTCTGGATATTACGTAAGCACGTATGGCTACATAATTAGCCGTCCCGTTACTACCAAAACCTGTAAATAGTAGTTATATGCAGGAGCCTTCTTTCCTTACGTATTGATATTTATTAAATAAAACCAACTTTTAGCTACTTATAATACTAAAACACGGCTTACCTAGCCGAAAAGGGTGGTACTAACTACTTATTACTACTTATTTTATAATAAATAGTAATATAACTAATATAACCGTTTGAGTAATAAGGCTATAGTTTTAACCTATTTTTAATAAGACTATTATAACTATCCGTAATAAGGTATCACGAGGCTATAGCCAAATTACATTATTTCTACTAAAAATACTATAAAGTAAGAGCTATTCTATTATTAAGGAGAATAGTATTTACTATATATATTATATTTATAGAACTTCTTTCTATTAGCTTAGGGAAATAGGAGACTATTACTCTTTTTCTTCCTTAATTTCTTCTTATTAAATATATTACTTTTTTCTAATTATTAATTAGACTAATTAGACAAGTTAGATTAGTATATAAACTTCAGCTTAAAAGTAGGGTAATAATAATAATATTGTTATTTGTTAACCTCAGTAAGTACTATAGTAGTTAATACTACAGTAACTATTATAGTAATTAATATTATTAATACTACTTATTATATACAATACTTATAATAGTTATACTACTTCTAATAATAATACTAATTATATATCTATATAATCTTCAATATCTATATAAATGTAAGGTAGTAATTACATATCTATATAAGGTAAGAGTAGTATTAATACCTACCTTCTATATAAGTAGATTTATAATGATAATAATAATACTAACGATAATAATAATAGCTTAAAACCCACTTTTACTAAAGGGGTATATAACTCTAAAAATCCTAATAATAATATTTCTAATACTCCTGAAAGCAATATTAAGGTAAGTACTAGTAACTATAACACACCTGATAATTATAGTAATTATAGTAATAATAATACTCCTAACGACTTTAATAATTATATTAGTAATAATATAGTAAGTACTAGTGATAGTAATAGTTATTCGGAATACGATGATTTAGATTGAATTAAAAAGTAGGACCATAAAGTTATAGCTTCTCTTTTTTAACTAGGTGTAATTATTATAAAATAGTTTCTAAATATTATATAAGTATATATGGCTATATAATTAGCTATCCTATTACTATTAAAACCTATAAATAGTAGTTACGCGTAGGGGCTTTCTTTCCTTACGTATCAATATTTATTAAATAAACCCAACTTGTAGCTACGTATAGTACTAAAGAACGGCTTGCTTAGCCTAAAAGGGTAGTACTGACTACCTATTACTGCTTATTTCATAATAATACTTTATAAGTTCTATTTTAATTTAAATATAAGTTTATATAATATTATAAAGCTATATCATTATACTATTATACTAGAAGAGAGTTAAAAGTATAGTTAAATTAATCATTAGCTACTTCATTAGATTGTTAGTAATTATATTAATATTTTAAACTTGTTATTATTTCTAAAGCTTTAGATTATAAGTTTCGACGTTTTATATATTTTATTAGTATCTTTATTTTTAACTTTATTAATAATATGAGACTTAAAATATTTGTAACGTTTATAGAGGATGAAGTTATACTAAATGATTTCTATAATACTATTAGTAATAATATTCTTAACTTTCTTTAATTAATTTTTTAAATAGTAGACCTAGTATTATAATAATATCTTTTTATAAAGGTTAAATATTAGTATTATATCTAATTACTCTTTAGCTGTAAGATATACTATAAAGTAGTATTTTTAGCTAGAATCTAGAGAAGGCAAGCTATTTATATATATTATAAGATTTAAGATAGTTATAATTTATTGTATTTATATAGTTAAAATAGTATATTCCTAATTATTTAAATAGATAGGGGATTATTATTATTACTAGTAGTATTATTATTATTATATATAGTAATAGTAAGTTATAGTATTTATTAAGTATTCTAAAGCTTTTTAGGGATACATATAGATAAAATTAGAGTATTAGTATAAAAATGTATATTTCTATATAATAATCCTTTTTTAGAGGAATAATATAAATTCTTATAGATTTCTTATGGATACTATTAGGTATCAGTATTTTAATAATATATCCTAATAGGATTTCTTAGTTATTTTTAAAGTATAGTCTTATAGCTATAGATTAAAATCTTACAACCTATAAAAGAATTTAAGAATATATATTTTACTATATATAATAAGGAGATAATATAAGTCTTACTAACTATTTTTCTCTTACTATATATATATAAAAGATTAGAATAGAAGAATAATAATTTATGAAGTATTAAAGTTATTATATATTACTAAAGTAGTATTAATAGTATATTTAGTATATTTATAATAGATTTCTTCTATTACCTTACGTATAGTATATACCTAAGTAATAATATTTAGAGATAGAACTAAATCTTCTATAAAGTATAAATACGCTTTAAAAACAAGTAGAATAAGTATAAAACTATTAAGCTTAATAGTATTATTAATTATTTTATATACTACTTAAAAATATAGTTTTTAAGTAGTAATAAGTATTTTATTATAGTAAATTTTATATATATAGTATAGGAATATATAGTAATATTTAATCTTACTAATAGTATTATATATTTCAATAGGAATAATATGAATTATTAATCTTATTATTCTTATTTGTAATTTGAAATCTTTAGATTGAAATATTATATTTATATTAGTAGTAATAAAATCAGGAAAGCTTTAGTATATATTAATTTAATATATTTTAAAAGCTTCTTATATAGCTTTTGTTGAGATATTCAGTAGGAATTAGATAGTATTAAATATTATTACAATATTAATGATATAAAATATAAAATAATTATTAATATAAATAATATTAATAATAGTTTTGAAGTTAAAGTTAATATTACTATACATAGTAAAGTAAAAGTAGGAAGATGTTATATTATATATATAGTATTAGTAGTAATACTATTTAAGTATCTTAAGGGTATAGTATTTAACTAGATATCCTATCTTATTAAAGATATTATAGAAGTATATAACAGCTAGGTATTTAAAATAGTAGTAGAATCTCTATATTTCTATTTCTATAAGATATATAGAAATTATTATCTTCTCTTTATTAAGGAGTATCTATAGATATTCCTATTTTTAAATAATTAGTATGATTTTTTTATTTTAATAGAACTAGTTATAGATATTATTAAATATAATATTAAGGTAATTTATATTTATTAAGTAGACTAGGAAAGACTATTATATAGTATAATATAGAATATAATTATGTTAAGTAGTATAAGAATGTTAATTATTCTAAGTATTATAATTAGAAAAGCTTTATTAAAATATATTATTACTAGTTTATTTTATAGAAATATAAAAGTAATAGAAGGATTAACTATCTATTTAAGTATAGTAAACTAGGAGTATCTAGTAACTCGGAAGTTAGTAGTATTTAAATTAAATAAGATATTCTAAAGAATAGTATTTAAGTAATAACTTTTCAGTATAAATATAACTATAAGAGTTATAGTATTCTTTTTAGTAACTCTATTGCTAGAAGTATGATTTTAAATTAGAATATAGAGTACTGTTTAATCTTAGTAGATTCATATAATTTTACTTGTATTAAAAGTAATAGGGTTATTATTAAAAAATAATATTAGAAATTATTTAGGGGGAGTAGTAGTCTTGTCTTTAAGGTTGTATTACGTCTAGTAGTATATAATAGTATTATTATACTTATTATTTTGAAAGGGTTTTTTAAAATTATTTTTAAAACTATTAATATTTTTATATTTAATAAGGGAAGTTTAGTGTATTATTATAGAATATATTTTAAGGTTAGTATTTAATTTATACTTATTAAATAATATATATTACTTTTTAAAAGTATATCTTTTTAATTAATAACTTAATACTATATATATAATACTTCTTATTTAAATAGTTATATATAGATATAAGAGAGGGATAAATATATATAGATAGATATAATTATTATAAAGTAGTATAAATAGGATATTAAGTATTTTATAGTATATTATTTTAGAGGTATTCTTAAGGTGAGTTATATATATAATTAGTTTAAAATTAATTATTAACTACTTTTTAGTTATTATTCCTATTATGTTATATATATTACGTTTTTTAGATTAATATAGTATTACTTATTACTAATTATTACTAATTATAAAAGCTTTAGGATATTATAATAAGACTAAGGAAAGCTAATTAGTACTTAGATATATTATAAAATGTATTTATAAGTTAGAAGTAGAATATTATATTTATATAGAAGTTTAGAGGGAAGGCTTTTGAAATATAAGTAAGTTTTAATATAATGGTTTTAAAGGTTTCTTTCTTATTCTTATTAGGGTTTTTAGTTATAATATTTTGAAAAGTAGTATTTTGTTAATTAGAGAGGTATAACTATTAATATTTATTATTTTGAAAGTAGTTTTTAATATAGCGGGTTATCTATTTAAACTATAGGTTAAAATTAGAATTATTAAAATATTTAAAGTAGTACTTAAATATTTAATCTCTAAATATAATTAAAAAGATATTTATTTATATATAGTATAAGATATTAAGCTTAAGGTAGTAATTATGAAATATATAGATTTTCATTTTAAAAATATTATATAGGTTTCTATTATATTTTATTATCTTCTTATAAAACTTTATGAAGTCTATAGTATATTTAGTTAAAGTATTATTAAAAAGGGTAGTAGAAGGAATATATAGGAGGTATTTAAATTATTTTAAAAGCTATAGATTATTATATTCATAGTTTACTTCTTATATATAAAGAAGCTTTATACTAAAAGGGTTATATATTAATAAGGCTAATAAGGAGAATTAGGAGTATAGTATTAATATTAGAAGTATATAAACTAACTAGTTATATTATTACTATTTTCCTTCTACTATATATAGGAAAGTTAAAATAGATTTAATCTTTTAAGTTTTAAGTTTAGTTTTATAGATAAGTAGTATTATCTTCCAATTATCTTCTATAAGGTTTTTAAACTATTTAAAGAACTTTTTAATATTTATTTTAAAAGTAGTATAATATTTACTAGTTTTAGTAATTTCTTTAAATATTTAAAAGGTAAATAGGTCTTATTAAGCAATCTAATTAAAAATACTGAAAGTCTTTTTTCTATTTATATTAATCTTAATACTATAGAATAAGCGGTAGCTTTAAGTATAGTAAGTAATTGAAATATCTATAAGCTATTATATTATAATAAGCTAGTTTTTAAAATTATCTTTAGAAATCTTAAAAAGCTTATAATTATATAATTTTAAATAGTTATAAAATATGATTTAGTATATTAAGTATATTGAGATAATAAGGATACTTTTACTTATAAGGTTCTTATAGTTAATACTTTAAATTTATTTAAATAGTATTAGATTTAGAAATTAATAAAACTTTATAAGTATAAGAATACTACTTAGTATAGCTATAATTATTAAAAAGGTATTTAGAGTAGGTATTTCTCTAAAAACTAGTAATTTAAATATTATTATAAAAGTTAGGATAGTATAAAGGGATTATTAGATTTCTTGATCTATATAAAAAGAAAGGTAATAAAATAGGTTTTAGGAGGTTATATAAGTTTTAAGAAGTTAAAGCTAGAGATATTATAAATCCCTAGTACTAAAAGGTTTGATAAGATTTAATAAAGTTTGTTATATTTACTAAATATATTCTAGTAAGTAATAATTAAAAGTATAAATTTAGAAAGCTTTTTAAGAATACTACTAGGAGTATATTTTAATCTAATTAAAGTAAGGACTTTTAATATAATATTTCTATTTAAATCTTATAAAAGTCTTCTAAAGTATTAGTATGTTTTGTAGAATATTCTGGTTGGAATATTAAAGTAGGAAGAGTTTAAAATATCTAAATAGTTAGTTTTATAATCTTTTATTTTATATAGATTTTAAGTATAGTTTTTTATAGTTACTTCTTCTATTATAATTAGCCTTATTAATCTATAGTATAGTAATAATAGATAAGTTAACTACTAATTAGTATTAGCTAATCTAAAGGGTAATATATATTATATATAATCCTACTATATAGGTATAAACTAGTATTCTAGTTATTTATTATTATTAGTATTATTATTATATAATATGTAGTATTATATAAAGCTCTAGATCTATAGTATAGTAATTGTTTACTAATTATTATATATTTAGTTATAATTAGTACTAAGTATTTAGTATCTAATATTAATAGGGCGTAGAGGGTGTACTGCTATATATATAGTAATACATATAGTTACTATATACCCTATAGTATAGTATAACTAATAATGACTATTTATTTAATAGTTGTAGCTATAGCTATAGAGTCTATAGTATAGTTATGAATGCTATAGCTATGTAGGCTATGGCTATATAGGCTACAGCTACAACTATATATATGGCAAAAGCGTCAAAAATCAATGAAAGCGATAATAAGAAGGCTGGCTATATATGCTATAGCTATGTGGGCTACGAAGGCTACCGATCCCACCAATCCTACTGATACTATAGATATTACAGATATAACAGATCTCACGGATCCCTTGAAAAGAAACCGGAAAATTAGAAAAACAATGGCTACAGCTATTTCAATCGATTCGCAGGCATACGGCAACGCGTACGGCCCTCCGTACGCTACGGCTACGTTATAGCTATAGCTACGTTACGGCTACGCATATGCCACCCTAGGGCCCTCGAGGCCTCACGAAAAAGAAGGAAACCCGACTAGACATAGCTCTATAGTTACGACGTTTTGTTTCAATTATTATGTATATAATACTATACTAAAAATATTTAGATTTTATAAATTAACTATCTTAGAAAGGTAAGCTAAAAAGAGGCTTAATACTCCTAGGGAAAGTTAGATAAAAAGCTTCTACTTAGGAGAAGTTATTTCTAGACTGGAGCCTATTTAAACTATTTCTTATTATTAAGCTTTAAGTCTTATAACAGAAAACTACTTTAGAAAGATTATTAAGTTTTATTTTCTATAGATAGAAGGCCTTTTACTAGAGAAGATATAATTATTATACTTCTATTACAAATTAAAAAGTGAATATACTTATAAAAGTAGTATTATTAATATAACTATTTGAATAGTATAACTTAGGGTTATCTATAGGTATATATATAGTTATACTTATAACTATAGTTTGAATGCTATTTTATAACTTTTATTTTTACCCTATAGGGCTAGTTAGATTTTTATTAGTTTATCTGGAGGGTAATATATGCTATATATAATCTTACGATATAGGTATAAAGTAGTATTCTAGTTATTTATTATTATTATTTCATTATATGATATATAATACTATATAAAGATCTAGATCTATAGTATAGTAATTACTTATGAATTATTATATATTGAACTATAGTTAGTATTAGGTACCTGATACTTATTACTAATAAGGTATAAAAGGTATATTACTATATATATAGTAATATATATAATTACTCCATATCTTATAATATAGTATAACTCATACTAACAACCTTTTCTTTTTACTATATACTTTAATATCTATCTATTTATATATAATATAATACTTTTAGTAGTTTATATCTTTTTACTTTAATAATATTTAAATACCTCTTTGTTTATTCTATTCAAATTACTTACTACTCTATTGAAATAGTTATATAATTTAAATTAATACGTTTCTTGAAAATGTAATTTAATATGCCTTTTATAAAGATATTAATAATATTATTATGTCTATTAATTTACTATACTTATAATGCCCAGAGTATTTATATAACTACTTTAATACTATAATAGTAATTATAAGGTATTTTTCTTTAGTAATATTAAGTTTTTCAAAATATTTATAAAGTAAATATAAGTTAATATATATAATAATGAGACTTTAAAGGAACCTTTGATATTCTAAGATCTTTTTAAGTAATATAATTATAATATAAATAAGGTCTATGCTAGTTATTATGATGAAGGTCTCGAAAATAAATATACACTTTAATAACTCTTTTGTTTTTAATAGAAGAGTAATATATAAAGTTATTATAGAAGTTAAATTAATCAGTATGAATAGTAGTCTCTTAGCTCAAAACTATTATAAATCCTAATTAAAACGAAAAGTTAGTATTATTAATCAATAAACTATTAATAAAAATATACTTTAGAGAAATTAAGCAGTATAAAGTTGAGATTATAATTGAAATACTTAATTTGCTACTTAAAATATTCATTAAATATAGTGGTATTTTTACCTAAGGGGTATTACTTTTATATTATATAAGAGAAATCAAATAGTAGTTTAAATTAGCATATTAGAGCTAAATATACTTTGAATATATATATATATATATATATGTACTATTTAATATATATCTTTTTAAATACTTCAGGCATTAATATATATTAATAAAAGCTAATTTTTACCTTTAGTATCTTTAATATAAATGGAAGGCATTACTATTAAATAATAAGATACCTCTATTAAATATTAATAATATTACTTTTAAGAAGACTATTTTAAATTTAACTTTAAATAAGACTTTTAGAATTTTTCATCTTTATAGTATGAGAAGACAATATTTAAAAAACTAACGACATTATTGATTTATATATCTATAAGACCAACAGCGTTGTTTTTAGAATATAAGATGAAGAAGTATAAGTTGTATATCAATATTTCTATTCATAATTCTTCTCTATAATATCTCGAATAAATTACTTTTTAGTAAGTATTAATTTCAATAAGACTATATAGTAGTTTAATAATAATTATAATATAACTCAGGGGGTATTAATCCTTAAGATATAAGAGTAATTTGACTATAATATATTATATAAGTTCTATGTTAACTTAAATATAGGCTTACATAATAATATAAAACTATATTATTATAATATTATTTTTAAAGAAAGTCCCGCTTGATATAGTAGTTTAACATGTAGCTAGCTTTTACTATTTTATAATAAGAATAATAAGTTTGAATCCTAGAGTAGGGAACTATAACTAGAATTCATACTAATTATATAAACTATATATAGTAATTACTACTAGCTATTAGCTCTTACTAGTAGCTATTAATAGTTATTCACTATTAATAGCTAGTAGTAAGTATTACTAGTTAGTTAGTATTAGTATTATATAACTATAGTCTTTTAAAGAAGTAATTATAATAAATAGGCTTATATCTTTCCTATTTATTAGTAATTATATTAACTTACTATATTATTACTACCTAAGGTTTTTTCTATTTAAATG
The DNA here is from genome assembly GCA_004366825.1 of Colletotrichum spinosum. Lineage (NCBI taxonomy): Eukaryota > Fungi > Ascomycota > Sordariomycetes > Glomerellales > Glomerellaceae > Colletotrichum > Colletotrichum spinosum. Next base: position 22,122 of record QAPG01000271.1, on the reverse strand, counting down.
GTTCCTTAGCCTTAGTATTATCTATAGGATTTATAAGGTAAAAGCTAACTATTAAATATAGTTTCCTTTATAGGGTCCTAAGAGGCATGTAACTTTAAATAGATTAAGAATCTTTAATATAATTACAATATTAAAAGAAAGTTAGAACTATAGTTAAGATTAACTACTAGCTGTTTTATTAGATTTTTAATAGTTATGAGAGTATTTTAAACCTACTATTATTTCTAATTCTTTAAATTATAAGTCTTAGCCTTTTATACATCTTATTAATATCTTCATCTTTAACTTTATTCATAATATAAGATTTAAAGTACTTATAATTCTTATGGAAAGTAGGATTATATTAAGTAACTTTTATAATAACATTAATGATAATACTCTTAACTTCCTTTTTAATTACACTTTTAAATAGTAATCTAAATACTATAATAATACTTTATTTAAAAGATTAAAGATTAGCATTATATCTAACTATTCTTTAATTATCAGATATGATATAGAATAGTATTTTTAACTGACATCTAGAGAAAGTAAATTATTCCTGTAAGTTACAACATTTATGAATATTAAAGCTTTATAACATATTCCTTGATCAAAATAGTATATTACTCTTTTTTCAAATAGAAAGAGCATTATTATTATGAATAATAAGAATATTACTATTGTTTATCACAGTAATAACTTATATTATTAACTAAATATTCTTATACTTTATAAAAATACCTATAGATAGAATTCGAATATTACTATATGAATATATATCTTTATATAATATTAGACTTCTTATAATCATAATAGAAATACTTATAGGTTTCTTATAGATATGTTTTAAATATTAATATTTTCAAAATATTGTTTAATAAGATCTTTTAATTATTCTTAAAATATAGTTTTATAATAATAAATTGAAAGTTTCAAAAGTTATAAGAGAATTCAAAACTATATATCTTATTATATATAGTAAAGAGATAGTATAGACTTTACAAGTTATTTCTCTCTTATTATATACATATATAAGATATTAGAATAGGAAGGCTTTGATATATAAAATATTAAAGCCACTAGATATCATTAAAATAATATTAATAATATACTTAATATACTTATAGTAAATCTCTTTAATAATTCTATATATAACATAAACCTAAATAATAATATTTAAAAAGAAAGTCAAATTCTCTATAAGATAAACATATATTTGAAAGATAAGGACAATAAATATAAAGCTATTTAATCTAATCGTATAATTAATTACTTCTTATATTATTCAAAAGGATACCTGTTAAGTAGTAATAAATACCTTATTATAATAAATTTTATATATATAGCAGAAGAATATATAACAATATTTAACCTTATTAATAGTATTATATATTTCAATTAGAATAATATAAATTATAAACACTATCATTCTACCTCTAATTTGAAATCTTTATATTAAAATATTATATTTGTATTAGTAGTAATATAATTAGGAAAGCTGTAATATATATCAATTTAGTATACCTTAAAGATTCCCTATGTTATTTTTACTAAGACGTGTATTGGAAATTAAATAATATTCAATATTACTGTAATATTAATAATATAGAGTATAGAATTACTATTAATATAGGTAATATTAATAATGATCTTAAAGCTAAAGTTCATATTACTATAAATGGTAAGGTAAAAGTATACAAAAGCTATATTATAGATAAATATTATTATATATTCTTCTGCTATATATATAAAACTTATTATAATAAGGCATTTATTACTACTTATGAAATATCCTTTTCAATTTTGTATGAAGTAATTAATTATACTATTAGATTAAGGAGCTTTATATTTATTCTACTTATCTTTTAAAATATAGAGGTATATAATGGCTAGGTGTTTTCAATAATAGTAGAGTCTTTCTATTTCTATTTCTATAAGATATATCGAAGTAATTATTCTCTCTTTATTAAAGAGTATCTATAGATATTTCTATTTTTAGATAATTAGTATAGTTTCCTTACTTCAATACAACTCATTATAAGTAGTATTAAATATAATATTAAGATAATCTATATCTAGAAAGTCAGATGACAAAGAAGTATTATAGAGTATTACATACAATATAATAATATTAAAAGTTGAACATATTAGTTATTTTAAGTATAGTGATTGAAGAAACATAATTAGAATATAGTGATACTAATTTACCCTATAGAAGTATAAGAGTAATAGACAAATTAACTATTTATTGAAATGAAGTAAATCAAAAGTATTTAGTAGTTGAAAAGCCGGCTGGACCTAAATTAAATAGAATACTTTAAAAGATAATATTTAAAAAATAACCTTGAAGTATCTTAAGTGATAATATAAAGTACTATCTACTTTTAGAAGACGCTTATAAGTTTCCTTTTATTAAGGATAATAAAGTCTTTAGTAAAGAATTATATTTATGATTATTTAGAATGAATAGTAGTTCTACCTTCGAAGTTATATCATATTTAATATTATATAATACTGTTAGACCTATTATCCTAAAATAAGTCCTTAAAGCTATGATTTAAATTATTAATATTTTACTAATTTATAAAGAAGATTTAGGATATCATTTTAAAATATACCTTAATATTAATATTTGAGTTATATTAATTAAATAAGGTATGTTTTCTTTAAAGGTATATTTCATAAATTAATAATTTACTTTGCTATATATAGTACTTCTTATTTAAATAATTAAATATAAGAATGAGAATAAGATAAATTCTGTTTGTATAATTTAATATAAGTATTATAGGATATAGATATAAATAAAATATTAATTATTTTATATTATAATACTTTAGAAGTATTCTTAAGAAGAGCTATAGATATAATTGATTTAGAAACAATTACTAACTTACTACTAGTTATTATTTCTACCTTCTTAAATATAGTATGATTCTTAGATTAATATTATACTATTTATAATCAATTATAATATATTATTAAGACTCTACGAAGGTATTATAAAACTAAAGAAAGTTAACTAATATTTAAATATATTATAATATATACTTATGAATTAGAAGTGGAATATTATATTTATATTAAGATTTCATAGGAAGGCTTTTTTAATAAATATACGTTTTAATATAAAAGTCTTAAAGACTACCTTTTCATTCCTTTTGAAGGTTTTCATTATAATACTTTAAAATGTAGTATTTTACTAATTAGGAAAACATAACTATTAATATTTATTATTCTTAAAGTAGTTTTAACATGGCGAATTATGTATTTACACTATGAGTTAAAATGAGAATTGATCAAATAGCTCACATAAAACTTAAGAGTTTAATTCTTTAATATAATTAAAAGTATATTAGTCTATGTATAATATACAATAGTAAACTTGAAGTAATAATTATAAATAATATAAATTTAAGTTTAAATATATTCTATAGGTTTCTATAATATTTTAAATTTGTATTATATAGTTCGATAAAGTCTATTATATATTTAGCTAAAGACCTTTTGAAAGAACTAATAAAAGTAATATATGAAGAGTATTTAAATTATCTTAAAAGTTATGAATTATTATATTTATACTATACTTCTTATATAAAGAGAAGTTCTATACTAAAGGGATTCTACATTAATAAGACTAATAAGGAGAGCTAGAGTTATAATAATAATATTAAAAATATAAGAACTAACTAATTATATTATTATTATCTTTTCTTAACTACTTATAGGGAGATTCTAATAGATTTTACTGAATAAGCCTTAGTGTTGGGTTAAATATAGTACTAAGGTAGCTAAAGCTATAGTAATAGGTAACTAAGTACTCGACTTATTTAGTTAAACTAATAAGAATAGAAGGACTATTATATAGATTTATCTCTATAGTATATAGTATATATATATATACTATAACTTAAATATAGATATTACGAATAAAGATAACTAGTTATATACTATTTATATAATTAATTAATTATAATATTTACTAGTTATAAACTGATACTAATTAGTAGTATTTTACTACTATTAGTATTATTTATTACTATTTAATTATAGATTAATAAGGAATAATCTAAAGAAATAAGATTATAATATTTCTTAAGAAAGTCTTTAGAAGCTTATATAATAAAAATAGATAGATTTAAAGTTATTATAACTATATATTACTCTAAGATATAAATATAATTTCTAGAAGTATATATAGTGAAAATAGGGAAGGAAAGTAAACTTATAATAACTTATTAATTCGATATTATTTATATCTATTATAAAATAAATTAACAATTAGAATTCCTACTACTTTATTAAAGTAGAAGTATAGTAATAAATATAATAAGATTAAAGCAAATAAGAGAGAAAGATCTATAGTAACAAAATTATTATTTCTTATTACAATTTATAGATATTTTATATATATTTAATAAGTAGAGAGATAATAAGAAACTAATTCAATAATTATAATATTATAGTATATTTTATAATGCTATCTACTAATAATAATAATAACCTAAAACCTAGAAGTCATCTAAACTTTAGAACGTATATTTTAATAAATAAGTTATCTTATAATAAGAAAAAGAAGAATTAAAAAAAGGCTTCATTTTATTAAATAAGAAGATTCTAAATATTATTATAGAGAAATTAGTAGTATAAAGTAATTATAAATTATTTTTAATACTTCTTCTTAAGTATTCTATAAATAATTATAATAAGTACTCTATAGAAATATCTAGAGAACTAGTAAGTTTATAGTATTATAATAAGTAATATTAAAAATAAGAATATTATAGAGCTATTATCTATTATTCTAATTTCTAAATATTTCTTAAGTATTCTCCTATATATTAATAATATAAAACAAATTATTATTACTTATAAATAATATAAGAAGTATGGAATAAATTTCTAGGCGTATAGCCATTTAGCTAATTATAATTATAATATATCTAGAATATTTAAGAGGGAAGATATTTAATAACTAATAGTAAGATTTAGAGTATAAGGAAGAAAGATAATTATAATAGATAGTATAAAGAAAGAAGATATAAGTTAATAAGAAAAAGTAAATATTACTATTTATTTAATAAATATAACAACTTTTGTTTTTAAACTTTCTTTTTATAGTATACTAAGAGAAGGTACTATTCTACATATTAATAAATATATATAATAATAATTTATAATATTTATTTTATATCTCTTATTATCTCTATTTACTACTAGTAGTATATTTATATATTTATAATATATAACTATAGTTAAAAACATTAGTTTAATAATAATATTAATTATAATATTACTCTTAGTATTTAATTATATTATCTTATATATATTATTAAATATATTATTAAGTATAATAATTATATAGGGTTTACTTTAAGAGATCTTTAAGAGTTCTAATTAGAAGATATATATAAGAGTTTATTAAAAGGNGCTATAGCTAAAAGGATTAGTTTAACAATTATATTAACTTTATTACTATTTTTAACTCTAGCTTATTATACTATTCTATATATATTATCAAGTATATTATTAAGTATAAGAACTAGACTAAAGTTTACTTTAAGAGATCTTTAAGAGTTCTAATTAGAAGATATATATAAGAGTTTATTAAAAGGAGATTTCTATTTAGTAGTAGTAATTAATTTAATAAGTATATATATTTCTAAAGTTATAATCCTTAGAGAAATATTAATAATTAAAATATAATAAAGCTTTACTAATTATAGATACTTTTTTAACTTATTACTTTAGATTATATCTTTCTCTTTAGACCTTATTAATAATTCTAAAGAAATATAGAATAATTAGAATGTAGTAATTTATATTAAGAAGTATAAAAGAATATTCTAATAAATTAAAATAAAGATATTAGTTAATATATATTAAAAGGTTATATTTAATTAATATGAAGAATAAGTTATACTTTTTAATAGAAATATAAGTATTAATCATATATATATTTATTATTATATTTAAGTATAGAATGAATAAGATTTCTATTTTAAAGATCTATAAGATACTTATTAAAAGGCTTTCTAATATTAAGAAGAAGTATATTTTAATATAATAGAAAGAAGAATATTATAATATTTAAGAATTGTTTTATCAATAGAAACATATATTTCTTTATAACTAAAAAGACTATAAAAGAAAAATTAGTACGAATATTTAATGAAAATATATTAATTTAATAAATAGAAGAAAGTATTGAAACTAATTAGAAAGATTATTACTACTTAAGATAAGAAATTAAAAAGAATTTAGAATATATTAAATAATTCCTAGAAATTAGAATGTTTATTTTTATTAAGAAAGATTAATTTTCTATATTAAAGAGTTTAAAAGTAGAAGTAACTCTAGTATAAATAATACTATTAATATTAACTATTAGAAGTATATTAATTCTCAGTTTGTAGCTAGTTAAACTTAATATTTAGATAGCTATATATATATAGAATCTTATTATAAAGGATAATTCTCATTAGAAAGAATAATATTAAAAGGGATTATAGAAATTCTCAAGATTTTATATATATATTAGGACAAATTACTAAATATCTTTAAAACAGTATTTTATTTTTAGCTAATATATAGAAAAGTTAAAATATTACTTAGTAAGATATACTAATTAAATGAATATATAAATAAGAATTATAATATTCTTAGAGATAGGATATAGATATCTATTACTAAATGTATTAATTATAATAGTAAATAGGATTCTATAGGAAGAATATTTAATAATATATTAATTGAATAAATATATATATATATATATATTATAAGATATTAGTTATATTAATCTAAGATAACTTCTTAATTATCTAAATAGCTATTATAATTAGAAATAAGTTTGAAATCTTTATAGTATATTATAACTATTATAAAAAATAGAAGAATAGAAATCTTAAAATATTTACTAAAGATTATAGTTATATTAATATAGTTAAGATATTTAAAGTAATAGTAATTAAGATTAATTTATTTAAATATAACTATTTAAACTCTTAAGACTTATAAGAAAAGGTTAATAAAGAAGTATAAATAACTATATATTAAAAATATAATATAATTAATGTTTTCTATAATATTATTAATAAAGTAAAGCTAATTATCAATAGGTTATATAAATAGATTGGACAAACCTTTAGAAATTAATAATAATATTCTAAATAAAAGAATAATTATATTGAAGATTATAATTAATTTCTAGCTAACTATATGTATAATAACTAAAAGTATAACTAATATTTCAACTACTAGTAATTATATTAATTTCTATATTAACTAGATAATAGTAATACTTTAAAGCTACTTTATAAGAGAGTCTGAAAAAGAGATATATATAATAAATACTAAGTATATTTAAAACTAGTAAAAGAATACTAGTTAATAAAATATATAACTAAGAAATATAGAATAATAGTATTATACTTTAAAAATATATTTATTATTAATATAGAATTAGTAGTAGAAATTACTATTTATCTAAATGATACTATACTAATAGAGATAATTATANAGGAGTATAGAGTAATAATACTATACTTTAAGAAGGTATTTATTATTAATATAAAATTAGTAGTAGAAATTACTATTTATCTAAATGATACTATACTAATAGAGATAATTATAGAAGTATTATATAATAATATAAATAAGATATTAGAAGAAGATTTCAAAGTATAATATTTTATAATAATAAATAGTAAAATTAGAATAATCAATTTTTAAAAGTTTATAGAAATCATTGAAGATTATATTCATTATTATTCTATTATACTAATTAAACTAGAAATGTTTATAATTTTAAAGTTTTCTAAAATTATATTTAAAAGTATCTTTTGAAATATAAGAATAAGAAGATTATTTATAAAAAGTATATAATAATTAAAAACTTTCTAGAGGATTATATTTAATATTTAACTTAATAAGACTATTTTAAAAATAAATATAAAGCTTAGAAATAAGTAGAATATTATAAGTTTTAGTATAGTTTAAATATTTATACTTTTTAGAAATATTAACTTTAATAGTATACTAAGAGCTATTATATTTCTCTTTAGTTTTTTTAATATTAATTACTTCTAAACTTATTTTAATAATCTTAATAATAAAATTAAGTAGGAAGGAGTATTTTTACTTATTAAGAAATATAATAGGTATTTATAGTTCTTAGTTCAAAAAGATCCTTATAATAAAACCATTAATTCCCTTATAGAAATAGAGATATAATAATTCTATAATAGATTTAGGTATCTTAATATTTAAGAGTTAAATAATATTTTTAATAGAATAAGTTGAAGTATAACTACTAGTAAGATTAAGATAATTATAAAAAGCGACTATTAATATTAAATAAATAATAGATTATTATATTAGTTTAGATTTAGCCTTAAAGATAACTATAAGTTTAATATAGAGATTATTATTAATATTTCATATTTTAATAGTAATAAACCTATATTATATATAATTAATATATTAATAATACTTATAGTTATAAGGTTTATAAGAAGGTTGTCTATAGAGGATATATAGTATAAATTAGAAATATATTAAATTGATATATACTAAAGTCTTTTAGATAGGATTATTATTAATATAAGATAGAATTTTACTACTAAAAGGTTTAAAAGAAAGGTTAATAGTATAAATAGTGAAATAAAAGTTATATTAATCAAAGTTTATAATAATATTATTAAAGTTGAATAGTATTATATTTCTTTATAAAAGGCTTATAAGATTATATATAATAGGATATTAGAAGTTTTAAAAAAAGAAGTATTTTAAAGTATAATTAAAATAGTTAATAATATTAATAGTTCTAATAGCTTTATATTAACCTTATGTTCTTCTAAAATATACCTATATTTTAATATATTATTACTACTATTTCTAAATATTATAAGATATATAATAATTATCTATAAAATAATAGAAGAATTATATAAAGTTTATATATAGTATTAAGTTTGAGATATTTTAAATATATATAATAATTTCTTAATAATATATATTCACTAACTCTTATTATAATTAGATATATATATCTACTAAGAATACTAAAACTAGACTAAATCTCTTAGATTTATCTTAATTAATAATACGATATATATTATAGAAATAGAGGGTAGGCTTAGTATCTTCTAAATAACAATAATAGAGTTTTATTACCTACTTCAAATTAAAAAGAATAATAATAAAGATCTTTATAAAAATAAAATTAAAAGAGAGGTTCTATTTAAAATGATAATGATAGTAGTAATATCTAAAGAGAAGCTAAAGTAATAAGAATAACTATATAAGACTAATACTTTTATTATAAAAATAGGCTTTTCTAATACTATATATCATAAGATTTACTTTATAGTAAAAGAAGTAGAATTACTAGTTAAAACTATTAATTTCTATTAATATAGCTTTATTATAATACTAAGTAAGTTTTTTAAAGAGTTATATATTACAAAATAAGAAACCCTATTAACAAAAAGAATATTACACTTTAAATATTTTAATATCTAGAAATAAAAATAAATAAAGATCTTTAACTTTAGGTTTATTAATAAGGTTAAAAATACTAATAGTATATTATATAAATAATTACAATTAGTTATTAAGAGATTAAATAATTAGGAGAAGACTGATATCTTTATATAATTACTTATAATATAATAAGTTAGCTATTACTTTATATTAATCCTATTAATAATACTATATTATAATACTTCTATAGAAATCTATTTCTATAATATTACTTAAGTATATATATAAGTAATAATCCTACTAAATAACTTTATCTTAATAAAACTACTTACTAACTTATAATAAATATATTTCAAAATTATTATTATTATTATTATTATTTAGTTATTATATCGTTTTATAGAGTTAAATATATACTAGTATATAATATATTCTAACTACTAAAAAGAAAGACTAAAGATAGAAATCTCATTATATAACTTATACTTTATAATTTCTAAAATAAACACCTTATATTATAATATTATAAATATATAAATAGATAATACTTTTAACTTCTACTTATTTAAATTTAATAAACAAAAGAAGAATTCTAATAAGTAGGATTTATAGTAAAACTAAAGTTAATATTTATAATTAATAAGCCTCTTATCTTTAATAGAAATATAATAACCTTTAAAAGCAATAGTAATATAATTCTTATTTAAAGAACTAGACTAAGGAAATTAGACTTATTAATTATACTTATAGTAAAATAAAATTAATCTATATTGAATAGGAAGTATAAGAGGTATATATAGCTTCTATATACTAACTAGAAGTATATTTTAACCTTTCTATTATAACTTAATATTAAAATTTAATAGAAGAAGATATTAAGAGACTTAATAAGTATTTTATATAATAAATAAATAATTTAAAGTAAAGCTTAATATTTATCCCTATTAATATTAAGGAGATAAAGTTCTATATTTTTATCAATAGATCTTTTACTAATAATAAGAATATAACATTTTAATTAGGATTTATTATTATCTTAAACATAAGAGGAAGTAATAAAGATAATAATATTTTTAAACTTTAAAGTAAAATCATTTACTTCTCTTCTACTAAATTAAAAAGAATTATATAAAATATATTAACCTCTAAGGTTTATAGTATAACTATAGGAGTTAATATAAAATAGATAATTTCTATTACTTTTAAATAAGTAATTAAATACTTAGAAATACTAATAATACTAATAGTAATCTATACTAATTCTTATTCTTTTTATAAATACCTTATTAAGCTAAGTACTACTAAAAAAAGTATTTTATAACTATTATTATAATATTCTAATAATTATATCAATAAAAAGAAATCCTTAAGATCTATTAGATTAATAGTAGAGATAATTTTATGAATAGTATAACTAAGGGATCTAATAACTAAACCTTTAAAAGATTTATAATCATAAATAAGATAATAATATAAATAGAAAGATAAGTTATAAGAACTACTAATAGTAATAAGAAGAAGAAATAAAAATAAAGATAAAGTATATAAAATAATAAGAAGAAAGTAAGAGAAAACGAAAGGGGTATACTATAGCGGGAGCTTAAAATACCTAATATAGTATTAAATAAAAAGCATATTTTTATAGAGAAATACTATTTATAGTACTTTTACACTTTTTAGCGTAATTAAAAGGATTTATATAACTAGAGATAATTTTGCACTATTTCTGCAATTTATACTATATTTATATTTTATACTACCTTTATATTCTATATTACTTTTAGCATTTTATATATTTTAGCTATAAAGAAAAGTATTACTAATATTAAGTTAAATGTAATACTAAGGTAGCTAAAGCTGTAGTAGTAAGTAACTAAATAGTCGACTTATTTATTTAAGCTAATAAGAATAAAAGGATTATTATATAGATTTATCTTTATAATATATAGTATATATATACGCGTTATAACCTAAATATAGATATTATAAATAGAGATAACTAGTTATATACTATTTATACAATCAATCGATTACAATATTTACTAGTTGTAAACTAATACTTAGATTTAATCTTATAGAGAGAAAAGTAAATAAATTATATAATAGATATAATATCTTTAACGAATTCTAATAAGTCTTTAAGGTTTATTTAAAAAGTTAAATATTATTTCTTAAAGTTCCTAATATTATTATTAATCTAAATATTAGAATTTTCTTATTTAATAAGTTAGGTAAGAATATTATATATATAATTCTTATTTATATTAGTTTTAACTATATAATAAATAAAATAGTTTTAAGAATAGTAGATTATTATAGTAATACTAAGTTATTAGATAGATTTAGATTACTTTTCAAAATCTTTTTAAAGTATTTATAAAGACCTTTAGTTTTATATTTCTATATATTTATAGAGAGTTACATAATAAATTAAGAAAATTAAAGTTTTAGGAGTACTATTTATTAATAAGTCGGTATACTTTATTTCTTAAATATTTCTAAGTACATTAGTATTTATATAGTAGAATAGATTTATAAATAATATAATGCCTATTTTTAATATTATTATTATGAAAGGGTTTAGGATATTGAAGGGTAATCTTTTAACTTTAGATATTATACTTAATATTATTATTAAAACTAGGGATCTTTTGAAATATAATAATATCATTATTTTTAATCAGGCCTATAAGGGAGAAAAAAATAGAAAGAAGTATTTTTAAAAAGTTTTAGAAGTCCCTTAAGAGTAAAAGGCTAGAGATATTATAATTTCTAATGTTATAAAGGTCTAGTAGTATTCTAAGGGTTATTATATTTATTACATATGATTTAATAAGTAATTATATTAGGCATATAGTTAAACTACTTATAGTACTATAGGGAGTATTTTACTTTAAATTATAATAAGGGTTTATAATTGACTTCTTTATAATACAATTTGTAGAGTTAATATATAGTTTAGAGGCTTTTAGTAGAATTCTAAAGTAAGGAGAAATCTGAAATATCTAAATAATGAATCTTAGAATCCTTTATCTTATATAGATTTTAAATATAGAGTTTTATAATTACTTGTTTTATTATTATAAGTCTTATTAATTTGTAGTATAATAATAATAGAAAGATTAACTACTTATTAATCTTAATTTATCTAAAAGGTATTATATTTTATATATAATCTTATTATATAAGTATAAAGTAAGGTTCCAATTATTTATTATCATTATTATTACATTATATAGTATATAGCATTATAAAAAAACTCTAGATTTATAATATAATAACTACTTATCAATTATTATATATTTATCTATAGCTAGTATTAGGTATTTAATACCTATTGCTAGTAAGGTGTAGAAAGTATACTGCTATATCTATAGTAATATATATAGTTACTTTATGCTTCATAGTATAGTGTAACTGATAGCTTTAATTATTTTAGTTATTATTCTTATGATTATTTATTTCTATTAGATTTATTCTGATATCTAAAGAACTTCTATTTCTATTATTCTAATAGAATTAATAAGAATTTCTATAATATTTCTATATAAATTCATTATATACAAATCACTCTATAAATATATACTTATCTTACCTTTTTACCTCTAGTGGTTATAAAGTAAATAAGGTAAGAGTATAGAGGTCTATTCTTTTATAAGGTATTAGAAGTAGTTTAAACTATATATATTATAGCTATAGTGCTTTATATACTATAGCTATAGTAGTTGATATAATATAGTTATATTATAATATATATTATACTTTAACTTATACGCTATAGTTATAATATATTATATACTATAGCTATAGTAGCTTATATGTTATGGCTACAGCTAGAATCCTAGTAGTATAACTAGAACTCCAAAATAAACCTTCTATATAATAACCTTAATATCTCTATAAATGATAATTAGAAATAGTTAATTATACTATTAATCAAATTATTATTTCTCCTTCTATTTAATTATTATTATTATAAATATTCTAATGAAGTCTTTATATTGAGAAAACTGTTTTTATAATATTATATTTCTCCTGACTTCATAGTTATTAATAATAATAATTTAATTGTTGATTTACCTATCTATCTATCTGTTCTAATAAATTATAAGTCTGGCTCGGTTTAATTTAAAGATTCTATATTTTATTTATTAAAACATTATCCTTCTTATTTATTTATAAAACTTAAATATTATAGTAAAATCTATAGAAATCTCTACTTTTTTACTATTTTTATAGAAACTGAATATCTTATTAGAATTACTTTATTTTTATAAAGAATTAATTTTATTTAATAAGTTATTTTAATATTTAAAAATCCGATTTTTCTACCTATTTTGGCTCTTTTTAATTCTTTAGATATTTAAGATTTATCTTTAATTAACTATTTTTTTAAATTACCTTTAAGTTTATTTCTTCTTTAGTTTTAAATTATTTTAATAGTAAAAAGATTAATATATATAGAAAATCAACTTCTTTTATTTCGAATTTTATTTTATTCTTTAATCAATTTTATTAAGAAGGAAATTAAAAAAGAAAACGAAAACACTAAGATTTAGATTTATCTTTATTTTCAATCTTAAGATTTAGATTTCTAATTTCTAGATTTATTTCTTAAGTTATATCTTTATTTTAAATAGAAAAGAAGGATTTTAACTTTTTAATTTCTATCCTTTTAGAAAATGTAGTATTTTACTATATTATATATTTTGAGGTTTTTATATCTTTTTAGAAAGACGTTTTATATTTTATATATTTTACTAATTTATTTTATTTTAAAATAAAATAGATAACTTTAGAAATATTACTATTTCAAGCTAATAGGAAGTAGTAACTATAAGGTTTAGTTTATTTATATTAAAATTTTACTTATTAGTAAAGATATATTTATAGATATTATTAGATTTATCACTTCTAAAAATAAAGATAAAAATAAAAAAACTTTAAATTATATATAATTATACTATAAAGATAGCTTTCTTTAAATAATTAAAGATAATATAGATATTTATAAAGTATTTAAATGTTTGTAAGAACTTTATAAGCTTTTAGGATTCATTAATATATTTTTAATTTATAAAGAATCTTTTAATATTATTTTAAGTGGTTTTAGTAATATGGAAGAATTCCTAAATAGAATGAAAAGATTAATTAATAATCTATTTTATAATAAATTAGAATTATTTAAATAAGTAGTTATAACTTATATCTTAAATAGTTTTAATTCTAATTATAAGGGTTTTATTACTTTTATAACTTAGGGTTTAAAATCTAATAAAACTATTTATATTTTAGATTCTTTATTTTCTAATTTATTAGATAAATTTAGAAGAAAAAAGTATAAGTTAGTTAATTATAATAGAGGTGTTTAGAAAAAGAAGAATTTTAGAGTTATTAGAAAACTATATAAAAAATAGAAGGAAATCTATTATAAAAACTATAAGAAAAATAATTATATTAAAAGAAACTATACTTATTTTTATCTAGAGAAAACTTTAAATTAATAGAAGAATATCCTTATAATAAATAATAATAAAAATAAGAGAAAATCTCAAAAGAAGAATTTAGAACTTATTAATATTACTTTAGTTAGAATCAAAGAAAATAAAAGAATAGAAGATAGATTATTAGAAGATGAAGAAAGTTTTAATTCTAAACAATTTATTTCTAAAGATATAGATTTTGATATATTTTCTAAAGATAATAAAGTTTTTAAAAATATAAGAATAACCTAAAAACCTCTTATAAAAGAAAATAATAATATGGTTATATTAAAAGTCTCTAATCTATTTCAAGTCATATGCCTCTCGGGGTCCCTTTAAAAGTAGTTATACCTTATAGTTAATTCTTACTTCATATATTCTATAGATAATACTAGTTCTAAAGAACTATTTAAATAGAAGAAACCTTAAATAGTGATACTGTAGTTAATTAATACGATTACTAATAAATATAGAAAGTATATTATAAAAGGAAAGTATAAACCTATATCTATTATAATTACTTCTTTAAAGGATCGTAGTTATATAATATTAATACTAACTAGCTAGTAGTATTTATTACTAGCTATTAATAGTTACCTATTATTCATAGCTAGTAATAAGAACTACTAGCTAGTAGTAGTTATTATACTTAGTTTATATAATTAGAAGGTATAAGGCTACTAGTTATACTTACCTACTATAGGATTTAAACCTACTACTCTTACTATAAAACAGTAAAAGCTAGCTAGATATTAAACTACTACGTCAAGTGGGGAAAAGAAAATAATAGTAATAATAAGACTTTAGAATTTTTAATTAGTTAATAGATTACTAGAAATTCTAGAAGCTTAATTAAAAAAGAAAATTATAGAAATATTTATTTTTATCTAAATATAGTTATTACTATTTATATAATTAAAGATAAATCTATTTTGTTAAATATAAAACTAGTTTTAAAATAGATTCAATAGGAAGTACTACATACTTTATAATAAGAATAATAAGAAATTTAAAAATATTTCTAAAAAGTTAGATTTTTATATTAAGATAAGTTTAATATATTTTAGAATTAGGAGTTAATTCATTATCTTAAAGTAAACTTAATATTATGAGAATTATATTCATTTTCTAGAAAAGACCTATATTATATAATATAAAAAAGAATTCTATTTTAATAGTAAGATTTCAAAAGAAGAAACTTTATAAATTTAATATTCCTATTTTATAAAAAGATATTATTCTTTCTACTACTATATTATAAAATATTAAGCTTTTATATAACCTTTTAAGTTATATTAATATAAAAGCTATAAATAGTCTAAAAGATAATATTTTAAATTTATCTTATAAAAGTAAATAAAGTTAATACTCTTTCTATTTATTAAAATCTATAATCAAAGAAGCTTTACTAATAATATTAAAAAAGAAAAGACATAAAATCTTTAATATTTAGATTATATTAGTTCAGATCTATAAAAACTTATAATTCTTATAATATATAATAGATTTAATAGATTTATCCTCTTTATTGATAAATCAACTAGATTTACTTAGGGATTTCCATTAAAAATTAAATTAGCTAAAGAAATTTCTAAAGTCTTTCTCAAATTTAAGGGATTAATACATAATAATAATAATAAGAAGAAAATAAAAGAATCTAATATTAATAAAAGTAATGAATTTACTAATAAAAGAATAAAAGATATTTATTCTTATTCTAGTATTATTTATAATATTAAGCCTCCTTATACTTCTAAACCTAATAGTTTAATAGAAAAAGTAATAAGAATTCTAATTCATAAAATTAGAATTCTAATTTATTATTTAAATTTACCTTATGATTTATAAGGGGATATTTTAATAGCTTCTATCTATATATATAATAGAACTCTATATAGTTCTATAAATTTCAAAACCCCCTTTAAATTAAAAAATAAAGTAAAGCTTAATATTCATAATATTAAAATATAAAATAGCTTCTATTATTATAAAAATAAAAATCCTAATGCTAAAAGATTAGATATAAAAGCTTATAAAAAGGCTATTATAACTTATAGAAATAGTACCTATAAGATTTAGGATTTTAATAAAAAGAGAGCTATATAGTCTAGAAATATAAAAGTCCTAGAAAATACTTTTAATATTTTAGAAACAAAATTACTTTTATCTATTAATTTAGAAAGGAATTCTAATAATAATAAGTCTAGTTAGCTAAATAATAATCTTATTTTAAATTTAGATAAGTATATTTCTAGTATAAGTTAAAATGATAATTATAAAAATAATAACTCTTTAATAAATCCAACTACTAAAGTCCAAGAGATAACCAGAACAATTCCAAAAGAGAATTCAAATATGAAAATAACTAGAAATAATAAAATATCAGAATTAAATATAGAAAGTAATAATAATATTCAGAGAAGATCCAACCTATACATCAATTTACCTATTATATTAGATAAAGCTAAAGGAAACTATAAAACTTATAAAAACAGCGCCCTTTTCACTATTTCAAACTATCTTAATTTAAATAGTTATATAAAATTATATAAAAATACTAATAAAAATAATTAAACTTCTTATATTTTATTAATAAATAAAATTAAAAAACCTATCTTTTTTATTTTAGTATTTAAACCTCCTAAATATAGAATCTGGATTCTAGCTATAATAAAAGAAATAAAATAAATAAGACTTATAAATAGTTAGAAACTAATACCTCTATCTGCTATTAATATCAGAGATATTAATATTCTAAATAGTAGATAGATTTATAAATTAGAAATAAATAATATAACTCAAGAAACTATATATAAAACTAAATAAGTAGTATAAAACTATAATTAATATTTAGATATTAATTATTTAAAAGCTTTTAATATTACCTATAAGCCTAAAGGTTAGAAAGATATAATAATTCTTTCTATTCATTCAAAATGGATTTTAATATAATATAATATTATTATAATATTTATTCATACTAATATTAATAAATCTATATATATTTATCTACCAACTAGATTTTATTTAAATATTAAAAAGAAATCTTTCGAAATTAATTTAAATATAAATATTAATACTTATAAGAAAAATAAAAACTATACTTTTATTTACTTATTACATAAAGCATTATATAGTCTGAAATAGAGTCTTTAACTTTAATATAATCATTTAAAAATATCCTTTATTTAATAAGATTTATTATTTCTCCTTATAATAAAACTATATTTATTTTAAATAAGATATCCTATACAGCTATTTTAGCTTGCTATATTAACAATATATTACTAGCTACAAACAATTAAAAAACAGCTAATTATATATATATTTCTTTAAAAAAGAAAATGAAAATTCAGAACTTAAGAAAACCTTCTACCTTTTTTAATTATAATTTATCTAGAAATTAAAAGGAAAAAACAGTTACTTTTAATCAAAATAAATATACTTAGAAAATTAGGAAAGAATATAAAAAAACAACTATTTATAGATTTAAAACTCCTATAGATAATAATATCAAATTACTTAAAAATAAAACAAAAGCTTTAAAAACTGAAATCTTAGATTTTCAGTAAGAAATAAGAGTTCTATTATATTTAACTTTAAAAACAAAGCTTAATATTATTTTTATAGTAATAGGTTATTCTTAATTTACTTATAATCTAGATGAAAATCATTTTCAGCCTTTAATTATATATAGAGTTATTTAAATAATAATACAAATTATAGATTCACTTATTACTATAAAAATATATCTTCTATTAAGAATATTATAAGATATATAAATTCAGATTAAATAAGAGATCTAAATAATAGAAAATCTACTTCTTCTTATATTTTCTATTTAAGAAGAAATAGTAATATTATAAGCTATTCTACTATAAAACAAAAAGTAGTAGCTTTACCTACTTACAAAGCTAAATATATAGCTTTATTAGACGCCTATAAAGAAACAACTTATTTATAAGATTAAGCTTATCTAAAATTAAAAAACCTAAGGCTTTTATAGACAATTTAGCAACTAAGAAGCTAGCTAAAAATTCTAAATTTTATAAAAAAGTAAAATATATAAATATAAGATATTATTCTATAGGAGATTTTATTAGAAATAAAAATATCTTCATATATTATATAAATATAAAAGATAATATAGTTGATATTTTAACTAAACTTTTAAACTTAGTAAAATTTAAACGAGTTTTATCTAAATTTCAAGAAATAATATCTTAAAAGTCTTTCTTTTTTTATCTTTATAGTTTTAAATTTTATAACTTAATATAAAATATTTCTTTCTTTACTTTTATTAAAATTTCATAAGCCTTTATATCAATAGGCTATATACTAGTAATATATACCTTATAAGGGGATATTAGATTTATTCTAATATCTAAAGAACTTCTATTTCTATAATTCTAATAGATTAATAAGAATTTCTATAATACTCCTATATAAATAAATTGTATAAGGATTACTCTACAAATATATACTTATCTTACCTTTTTACCCCTAGTAGTTAGAAAGTAAATAAAGTAAAAATATAGAAATCTATTCTTTTATAAAATACTAGANCAAATATATACTTATCTTACCTTTTTACCCCTAGTAGTTAGAAAGTAAATAAAGTAAAAATATAGAAATCTATTCTTTTATAAAATACTAGAAGTAGTTCAAGCTATATATACTATAGTTATAATGCTCTATATACTATAGTTATAATAGCTAATATACTATAGTTATATTATAATATATATTATAGTTTAACCTATATACTATAGTTATAATATATTGTATATTATAGTTATTATAACTTATATTCTATATTAAAGTATATATATTCAAGTTATAATATTTTATATATTATAGCTATAGTAATTTATATATTATAGCTATAGCTAGAACTCTAGTAGTATAACTAGAACTCTAAAATAAACCCTCTATATAATATTTTTAATATCTCTATAAATAATAATTAGAAATAGTTAATTATACTATTAATTAAATCACTATTTCTCCTTCTATTTAACTATTATTATTATGAATATTTTAAATAAGTCCTCATATTGAGAAAACTACTTTTATCATATTACATTTCTCCTACGTTTATTATTATCTATAGTAATAACTTAACTATTAATTTACCTACCTATCTATCTATTCTAAAAGTTTCTAACTTTCAAATATACAGAGGCGCTTAGGCTTTTGAAAATAGGTAGGATTATAATAGGCCTGGGTAGCTATAGTGCCACCTAGCTATATGGATGTTTATATAGCTACTAGCTAGCTATATAGAAAGCTGTAGCCCTCTATAGCTACATACTTAACTATAGCGTAGCTAGCTAGTTATAGTAGCAACTCAAGCTAGTCTTACCCTTCGATTTACCGCCCTTTTGGTATAGCTACATAGCTTTATTATAGCTATATAGCTATACCTATAGCTTCTTTTTTAGGGTTTCTTTTAGATTTAGTTATTTCTCTTTACCCTATTTCAATACTACTCTCAATAATATATTGTTTAATAGGTAAGAGTTGTTAATTCTTCTTAACCTTTTACTAATTACCTATTTCTAATTTAACAAATATAATTAGATTAAACTTAAGATTGTTTATATTATTCTATCTTACCTTCTCTTATCTTTTTGTTTAAAAGACATATCTCATGTATACTTTAATAGTACATTTAATATAACAACTAAGCGGTTTAATATATATTTAATTTGAAATTAATAATAAGCTAACTATTCAACTTATTCATTCTATTAGTTATTAAATTTCTACTTTCTTATAAAGAATTTGAAATTTTTATAATATATTAAAGTCTAAAGTTTATTATAACGTTTTAGTTCTATATATTAAATATTAGAATACGATATTACTATTAGAAACTTTTTATTGTAAATCAAATAGTTATATTTCATGAAAGATAATTTCTATAAATAAAAAATAAAAATAACCGATATACTTAAATATCTTTCTATAGGAAAGTATTTCTAAACATAAAGTTTAAACAATTTATTTGGATAATAACTATTGAGTTGAAATAGAAGTATTAGAAGATTAGAATGTTTCTCTAATATTTCTTCATTATAATAAAGTATTCTTTGATCTTTGTTCTTAATAGAATATTATACTTTCTTTTATTACAAAATTTAGAAATTCTATAAGAGCTATATAGTTATCTATAGATATATAGTAATAGTTAGTAAACTTTGCGAAATTTCTTATAATCTTTACTCTTCTTGAAATAAACTATTCATTTTTTATTCTTTATTCTTTAAAGTTATAAGTAATCTTCTTTTTAACTTTAAGTGTGACCTCAATATATTTTACTATTTCTATAGAGAATATATATTTAATGAGATTGAAGTTTAATCTAACTATGAATAAGATTTATGAGACTTTTTTAATGTTTTCTTTATAACCTTTTTAAACTCTTATTATACACATATAAATATTATTTAAAAGTATTATAGTAAGATGGTAAAGACATTTATAAAGTATATTATTACTATAACATAAGAATAGTATTAAAACTCTTATAAATTTAAATAAATATATTAGTTTTTTGAAAGAAAACTATGTTGTATGTAAAGAGTAATCTTCTCTCAATACCTTTTTAAGATTCTATTCTTATAGAATATAGTAATAATATTTCATTTTAAATATAATTTAATTATAGCGTACTATTAAAAGGTCTTTAATATGAATAATAAGTAGTAATAGTTCTTTTTTATGATAATATTAGATATTCTAAAGTTGTGATAGAAGTATAATCTACTTCTAAATCTTTTAATAAATAGAATTAGAACATCTATTAATAACTTATTTTTTTATATGAGCTTCTTATTAAAGTAGTCTTACAATATCTTCCATAAGATCAATAATTCGTTTTAAAATATATTTTAAAGGAATTCTTAAAATAGAAGTTACTTGTAATTACTATGGGTTTTTTCAACATCGGTTCAATACTTTATACCTAAATATATAAATAGAATAAAATATGTCTTATTCTTTTCAAAGCAACCTGGAAGGTTCTTATATATGTGGTATAGTAACACTATTAGGTTATCCCTTTTATCTTTCATCTAAAAACCCCTCTTAATATCTATCATATTAATAATCTAAATAGTCTCTTCTATTATGAAATATTTAAAATATATATATATATATATATATA